>JAODLM010000081.1:0-103764 GCA_036937905.1 Salvia rosmarinus
GATGTGCGTGCTGCATGAGAGAGATATAGTGGCGGACTCTTCCTCTCACCCCATTTTCAATATACTCCCTCACCCCTCTCATTCACTTCATTTCTCTCTTTTCTCCAAAACCTGCACACCAGAGCTTCATCCCCTCTCCCTCAAAAATTTTCTTCTTCTTCTCTATTTCTCTTCCAAACCTTGATACTATATTGTTTTTGTGAACCTATATCATATCTAAGGTAATACACGGTCCTTAGCACCGATTTCATCCTCCATTTATTCATGAAAATCAAACTGCTTATATATATATATGTATTTGTGTTCGAATGCTATATGTATGTATATGTATATTTTAATGTTCTGTAGCATGAGATATATTGTTTTGATGATTTATATTTCCAAGTATGTGAATATATGTTAGAATAAGCATATGGTATTGTTTATTTAATTTTGAATGGATCTAGCATGTACATACAATTTTCAACCATAGAACATGTTCAAAATAATTTTTCAAGATATTAAAATGCATATGTGATGACCGATTATTTCTCAACATTTTAATGATGAAATATTGATGTATGTTATGATTTAAGGCTATGGTAGGTTAATTAAAATTTTGGAAAACCCTAGCTATTTATTTTAAAAATACCGTGAGCTATTTAAATAAATACCTGTGTATAATTTTGTTTTAATCATATAATGACATATTAATGCTTTAATGTATTGATTATATGTTATATGATTTAATTAGAATTTTTGAAATCATTTACCTATTTAAATCAATGTCTAAAGCTTACAAGTTTATGAGGTGATGATTTAATTAGTTCTTGATGATTATATGATGTTATATTAATATACTATAGTGTATGTACATAGTATATAATTATCGAATTTGTGAAAATCAAATAACATAAGGAATCAAAACCGAGAGCTCTTGAGCTCCATATGGTGATGATTCAAATGTTTTTGGTTGATGTTATGATGTTACAATGTTATAATATAATGTTTATTGATGTTGGAATTTATTTAGAATTTTAGAAATTGTTTGCTATTTATTTGGTAATTATCTTATTATTACCGTGAATATTGTTACATATTGTGAAATAAATAGTTATGATGAACTATGGGTTATATAAATATTATATACTGATGTTGGGATGTTATTATAAGTACATATCAATTTTGGGAATTTTTGGATGATTATTCCCAATTATTTGAAATTACCGAAAATATATATATGTATATATATAAATAAATAATAAACAAGATTATATGAATTTCATAAATTCATATTCTGGACCATAGTGTATAATAATGCACTATATTAATTTAGAAAATTTTCAAAAGTCATTTGATATTTTTAAGTTAATTATCTAATTATCGATAATTAATAAGGATTTTAAAATCCTTTTTAAAACATTTTATTAATGAAATATTGCTAAATTAATATTCTGGGCAGTTTTTAAATTTTACAAAATTTTATAAACATAGATTGCTATGTTTGAGACAAACGCTCATTTTATAACGCTTTTAAATACAAAATACGCTTTTTATTTATAAAAGGGTTATTAAAATGCGAAAATATTTATAAGTCCTCGATTTACAAGATAAATCGAGAAATAGGACTTTACGCTTTCAAATCGATCAAATTCGATTTATAAAACAAAATAGTAAGAAGTTACTACTTTTAAAAGTCAAAATCGCCGACTTTGTCGATCATCGTCGACTTCATTGACTTTTCAAGTCAAACGAACGATTATACGCTTATAAATACGCCAAGACGCTGTGAAGATATACTAATTGAGTATGATACTCATTAGTAAGAAAAGATTTCACAAATGAAACCATATATCGAAAACGCATTTATACGCTGAAAGATCTCGCTAATCTAGAACAAGTCAATCAGATACGCAGTTAGAGATTTATCAATTCACTAATGAATTTACCATACATCGATATGAAATATCAAGTTTATCTTAGTTTTCGAAGTCTCGAAGACTTGAGCGACGCACTCAAACCTCGCCAGAGGTGTGTGGACGCAAACGCAGCGACGGATTTTGACGAACGAAACGAACCTGTGACTTTACAACGAACCATAGTCCTGTGGGCTTCCTTTCTTACCTCACGAATGCGGGCTTTATCTTCAAAATGTGGCCTTTTTCACCCCACAAAATGCGACTTTTACCGCTATACCAAATGAGTTTATTTACAAGCACTTATTTACAACTGCTTATCAAATGTTTTACCGTGACACCGCCAAAATATTTCGCTGTACGGATCCTATCTTATGCCCTGTAGGGTATGTGGAGATGGTTGAACTATTATATCAATTGTTGTGGTAGCACCCAACCTTTTAATGTCGGTCCCGTGTCGATGATAAATGCCCGCCAGATCGCGTGAAGGTCGAACTATACCGTGTTAACATATGCTTGCAGAGTGACCGGTGTCAGACGGATTACGGCTGTCACGCGCGTCAGACGGGAGGCCTCTCGACGCTTATTATTTATTATTATTATGTATCGTGACTATGAGATACTTGACCATACACACCAAGAAAATGCTCTCCGAGCTATGTTTACTAACCGAATGATTTGGTAAAGACAAGGCATTTTAACTAAAACCCCGCGACTTACTCGATATCGCAACAGAATCCAAAAATTTATCAAATGTTTTGCATGAGTCCACTAAGTGCAATTTCTGTACTTAGCCCTCGCATATTTGTTTTTAAACGTAAGTTGAGCTCATGGTGATGATGGGAACGTGTTGAGGAGCCCAAGTGTCCTCGACCGATTTACTGAATTTGTGGTTTATACCTCAATGCATATCGTCACATATGTATTCACACACTTTCCGCCGCTACACTCGAACCCCTTATTTACGCCTTATGTTTATAAACTATTGAGGCCCATCGATCGCCAAGTTTTGGGGTCCGATGGCCTAAACCTTTTCAAAACAATATAACATCATCTCATATTCTCGCTCAAGCAAGTTAGCTTATTTTTACGCATCTCTATTTTATCCATGTAACCCCTAAAGTACTACTCCTAGTACTAGTCGCCTCCAATCGGTTGGTCCTGAATGGGTCGTGATGAAGTCAGACGTAGCACTTTGCTCTTTGAAACCCAAATTTTTTATTCTAAGTCTCAGATCGAACATCGACTTCTAGAAACCAATCGACTCCCTCAACACTCCATCACATCGAGCTCAACCGAAAGAGGTAATCGCATTCTTTCTCAAACTCATGAAATGGAAATTTTACATGATTGAACAATTGATGGATTTAAGGATTTCATTATTATGAAAATTTTTATGATGAAAATGAAAGTTGAGCAAGAAATTTTTTCCAAAATACTTTTAGTCGAACTAATGCAATACTCGAGTATCGATATGAAAGTACACGTGGTACTAGTCAATGATCAACATGGGATGAATGAATCCATTTTGATATGCATATAGGTTGATTATGATTGCTATGTCGAATCAGATTTCAAAAATTTCCAAATCGAAACATCTTTCCAACTTTCAAAATTTTATTTATGATTGAACGATATGTTATCATAAGACTAACTTAGACTCTATGGAGCATGTTCACGCATCGTGAAAGAACATAGAAATACGAACTTCTTTTCCTTATGCGAACGAAAGAACGATAGGAAGAATGAAAGTAACGATACCCTTGGGCACGAACGACGGAAGACGAGCGAGAAGGACGGACGAGGACAACCTCAACCTTAAGTCGAACGACGCCGGCACTCCATCACTACTTCGACATGAGTGAGCATCAACACAAAATGGATGCCACCACGGCTTCAGTAATGTTCAGCCTCAACTTAAAGACCTGAAGATGGTAGACGATTACGTCGACATACGCCCTGCTTTGCACTTGGCACGACCGCGCAAATTTCCTGCACTGCGCAGTAGATTTGTTTTAGCTAGATCTCTCGTTAGGATTCGATTTACGATGGTTTTCACCTGCGCATTCCTAACACACTGATCTTCATTTGTTATGAAGAACAGAACTTTAATTATGCCTCCAGAATACGATGGAGTCCGTTGAACTCTAGTTCGAGTGTTTGTATAGAATAAGGATCTCATAGCTTATATTAAGATGTTGTCGCTTATGTATACGCTTGGGTAAGACTAAGAAGGTAAGTTGTGGTGAGTATTGTGCAGTTTGATGTTGCCTACCTTATAGACTTGCTTGACCTTATCTAGTTGCTTCAATACGCTTAAGATATCCTCGCCGCTATGCGATGACGATAGTCGACTTATGTTAGTTTTATTCGTGACGTATGGAGGGTTGAGATATCTCGCAGAGAGGAGGATTGACCACACCCCACCCCATGAGGAGTGAGGTGAGTATATATCGCCCCACTGATGTGCTACGGGAAGACTTGGGTAGTTCGCATATTACCTCCGCCTTTGGAGACGCCCGAGCTCACGGCGTGATCGACATGACGGCATCCGCACTTTCTAGCGATACTCCCCGCACTGGATGGATATGCTCGAGATATCGGGATTACATCTACCGGGCGATGGGCGCCACGACTTGGTGGGAGATCCGCCTGTGTTCGTGAGTCACCGACTTACGATACAAGATTTACGGGCAAAGACCGAGGACCCTACCTCCTCCCGAGAGTATACCCGGCCGGACGAGTCGCAGAGTGGGCTTTACACGAGGTTCCGAGGCAGATCGACCCCGTGCCTCCTTTCCTTTCGACGACGGAAGGCCCGCCGCTTAGAGAGGCAAGACGCCCCTGCAGCCTCGGGAGAGCCAGATTTCCACCCTTACCATCTGAAACCCCAGACGTCCACCAAGCACTCACCTCCACCACCTATGGTCCCATCCATACCACCACCGAGCACTTACCTGACAAAGACGGACGAGAGTAACAGATGTCGCAGTGGCTACATGCCCGATCCGCCATGACTACGAGCATCGGGTGAATGCAACGAACGCCTTAACCCCCGCGAGACATACCGATGGTGGAAAGCGATGAGCCGGTCCATCTGTGGGACCGCCCGCATGGACATTTCGCATAATGAGGACGACTCCGATCGGCGAGGAAGATCCCGAGGAGTGACGGACAAAGGGAGGACGATGATGTAGACCCCGACTAAGCTTAAGGAGATTTTGTGCTTAAGCTTTCGTTGTTTTCCTTTTCCTATGTTTAATCTTTAGTGTCGACTTAGAACCTTAGCTTTTGGAAGGCCGCAAAGGGCCGGACTTATGTTTTATTTCTTTTGTATAACCGTTGGTTTTGAACATCCCGCCTATGGCGTAAATTTTTGGATATATATACACATGACCCTAATAGGGCTTTTAATGCAAGTTATGTTTGTTAAGAATGATATTCGCTTGGAATCGCTTTTACAAGAAAGCCATAATAGCGTTGGTGTATGTTGAATGTGAAAAGAATAAGGCCTAATGATTACCTTTTTATAGCAAAGATGCCTCCGAGAAGGAATTCGGAGCAAGAACCCAGAGGTCGAGGTCTGGGAAGGCCAAGAGGAAGGGTAGATCCCGAGCAAGAGCCAAGAAATTCCCCAACCACCACCTCCACCACAACCCGATCGCCGAATCAAGAAATGTTTCTAAGATGTAACCTCCTGCCTTTAATCGGAAAGGTAGTCTTAAGAAGCCGAACAATGGGTTAGGGCCATTGAACGGATTTTACCTTTAAGATGCACGGCACAGAAAGGTTGTCGTGTGTTACCTTCCACTGACGGACCACCGACTTCCGGTGGAGGCCGAAGAAAACTTTCACACCGAGCAACAAGAATTCTCGTGGAGGATTTCAAGAGGAGCAGATGAAAAGTACATCCCTAAAAGCTATAAGAGGAAGAAGGAGAGCGAGTTTTTCCCGCTAAAACAAGAAAGGATGATCGGATCGACTATGATCGCACCTTCTCGCGAGATGTCGAGATATGCACTGTAATCGTGGACACCGACTTGAAAATGCCTGAAAAGTTCGTGGTAGGGCTAAGAATGGAGATACGATGTCTCTTGCCACCCATGGAGACTGCTCCTACATCAAGCTCTTGCACGAGCTTTAGATATAGAGGCGGCCATGACCGAAAATAAGTTGGCATGCCTCACCACACAATGCATCGGATAGAGGAAAGGAAATGGAACCCAACCGCTGGAATAACAACCCTGGAACTTTGGGACGCAGCCACAAGCGCCCTGTGGCAAGGAGAGACGCTGGCGCACATTGTGGACAAGGTCGAAGAGAGCATTTATGCTCCACCAAAGAAGGGACCACATGAACCGTCGAGACACCTCAATGCCCTCGATGCCATAGGACACACAAGTGTGTGTGCACGGCAAACGTGGTGAGCTGTTATAAATGCGGGCAAACGGCATTACGCCAACAATTGCCAAGATCACGCTCGATGTAAGACCAACCAACCGGCAATCTTTCACTATTATATTATATACACCAACCCCAACCATAGCCATTTCAACCCCTCAACTTCAATGACAACAGCCCCAACCTCAACAACAACTCCAATAAACAAGAATAATGGCAAAGAATCAAGAAGAACCATCCGCAATAAAGAAGGGCAAAGAACCACCGCAATGCAGAGGCGCTAACCATCACGCCAACGCCGACAACCGGGCAAAGAATAAAGCCAGCAACAACCGCCAAATCAGCCAGACCACTACCGTCGGCCTCACCAGCTCAAAGGCCTACGCCCGACAGAGGCAGAAACGAACAAAACCAAGGAAACTTGGTGTATGGGAGTTCTACTCAACCTACCCGTTATAGTATTGTTCGACACTGGTGCTTCGATTCTTTTATTGCACAATCATGAGAAATGCCGAGCCTTAGGTCTGAAAAATCAAGCCAGATATGAGAATCTCATCGCCATAGGAGGGATTACGACCATACCCACTTTGCTCGAACCTAGAGTCGACATTAGGATCACTTAAGGTTCCGCTAACGACTCAAACATAATACCCATGGATGATGTAGACATAATCCCTGAACGGATCGTTAGCTAAGAATCACTCCACGATTCTCTCGTAAGGAAAGGAAAATTTCGCTTCACTTTCCTCGACAAGAAGTTACGATTTTCACGAATCATCATGGGAAGGAGAATTCGATAGTATCGACACTACAAGCTAGGAGGATGATGAACCGTAGGGATGCCATGCATTCCTTGTTTATTTAAACAATGAGGATAAACCCGCGGGTAGAAGATATCAAGTCGCCCAAGAATTTTCTGACGATTTCCGAGAATCTACCAGACTACCTCCCGACAGACAACTAGAGTTTACCATCGACTTGGAGCCGTGATCAGCCCCAAAGGTCAAGGCGCCTATAGGACGGCCCCAAGGAGCTAGAAGAGCTGAAAATCCAAACCAAGAGCTTTTGGATCTAGGATTTATTAGGCCGAGTGTTTCACCTTGGGAGCGCCTGCTTTGTTTGTTAAGAAAAAGGATGGTTCTTTGAGGATGTGCATCGATTATAGGAGCTAAATAAGATGACACTAAAGAACAAATACCCTTTACCCGCACTGATGACTGCTTGATCAATTGCGAGGAGCGGTGTATTCTCTAAAATTGATCTTAAGTCGATACCATCACCTGAAAATACGGTCCGAGGATGTACCTAAGACTCGCATTCAACCGTATATGGCCACTATGAATTCATAGTTATGCCATTCGGGTTAACCAATGCACCAATTGTATTCATGGACCTCATGAATGCAGTATTTCATCCATTTTGATAAATTGTTTTGGTCTTCATAGATGATATCCTTATCTACTCAAAGAACGTAAGAGGATCATATGAACATCTACGGACGGTTTTGCAAACCTTGAGAATGAAAGACTCTTTGCTAAATTTAGCAAATGCGAAGTTTTGGCTGAAGGAAGTTATGTTCCTCGACACATCGTGTCTGCAAGGCATAAAAGTAGATCCACCAAAGTGAGGCCGTGCAAGAATGGAAATCACCAAGAACACAAAGACAAATCGAAGTTTCCTAGATTAGCTGGTTACTATAGGAGATTCATCAAGGATTCTCCAAAATTGCAAGGCCAATAACCCGCCTACTCCTAAGGAATCAAGTTCAATTGGATCGATGAGTGCGAGATGAGTTTTCAAATACTCAAAGAAAAATTGACCAGTGCACCAGTCCTAGCAGTCCCAGAAGCGGACAAGGGGTATGTGGTCTATACCGACGCATCTAAGACTGGACTGGGTTGTGTTTTGATGCAAGAAGGAAAAGTGATAGCCACGATCCCGACAACTCGCATTTACACTAACCCAACTACCCAACCCACGATTTGGAATTAGCAAACCGTAGTTCATGCCCTAAAAATTTGGAGACACCATCTCTACGGTGTGAGATGTGAGATCTTCACGGATCATAAGAGTTTGAAGTATTTCTTCGAACAAAGAGATCTGAATATGAGACAAAGAAGATGGCTTGAATTGGTAAAAGATTACGACTGTGGTATTAACTATCACCCGGGCAAGGCGAATGTAGTAGCTGACGCCTTGAGTCGTAAGAGCCATACCAAGTTAGGATGTCTCTTTGTACAAGAGGAAAAACTCACAAGAGTTTGGTAGAATGAGGATTGAATGGTGGAACCACCGAGACACTAGGACTGTGTCGCTACACTCACACTGACATCTGATCTAAGAAAAAGAATTGTCGAGAGACAAAGGATTGAGGAAAAGTTGGAAAAGATCCGAGAAAGACTAAGGTCTGAAGGATTCAAGAATTTCCAAGAGGCGCCGGATAACGCCTTATTGTTTCAAGGTAGGATTTATGCTCGACGACGCAGAGCTTCGTAACGAAAACACGAGTGAGGCTCACGACACGCCCTACATCGCCCACCCAGCAAGACTAAGACGTACCAGACCAAGGAAAAATTTTGGTGGGAAGGCATGAAACGAGACATAGCTTCTTTTCAGAACGCCGCCTTGTTTGTCAACAAGTGAAGGCCCTACACCAACGTTCCCACGGGAAGTTACAACCGCTGGAAATCCCCGAATGGAAGTGGGACGATATAACGATGGATTTCAACAAGTTTACCAAAATCGAGAAGAGGAAACACACCATATGGGTAATTGTGGATAGACTTACCAAAAGTGCTCACTTTCACCTATTCAAAGCACTTATGGATCCGATAAGTCGCCCAATTATACGTTAAGGAAATTGTACGACTACATGGAGTGCCAAAATCTATTACCTCCGATCGAGACTCCAAGTTCAAATCCGAGATTGGATTAGCTTGCAAAGAGAACTGGTACGAGGTTAAACTTCAAGACATTGCTCCACCCACAAACCGATGGACAATCGGAGAGAACGATCCAAACGCTAGAAGATATGCTTAGAATCGTAATTTTGGATCGAGGTACAAAATGGGAAGATATTTTACCGATTGAATTTGCTTACAACAATGCTTATCAAGCAACGATCGGCACGGCCCCACACGAAGCCTCAGATGGCAAGAAGTGTAGATCACCACTTTATTGGGATGAAGTCGGTGAGAGAAAAGTCATAGGCTCGATGCGGTGAATCTAAATGATCGAAATCGCTCGACAAATTAGGACGAGGATAAAAGAGGCTCAGACGACAGTAAATCTTACCGATACGCGTGAGATCCGAGCTACAGCTTGAGGATGGAGACAAAGTATTTTTAAGGTCTCTCCATCGAAAGGATTGTCGTTTGGCTCGAAGGAAAGCTTAGACCCCGCTTCATGTGACCCATGAGATCCTAGAAAGATAGGTCCAAGAGCTTATAGGTTGGCTCTTCCGCCAAACCTAGGGAATGTCCATAATGTTTTTCACGCCTCGCAATTACTTAAAATACGCTCACGACCCAAAGCACGTGATTCGCCAAGACGACGTGATCCTCGTGCTTACATGAGCTATAAGGAAGAACCCGCAGCCCATACTTGACCACAAAGTCCAAAGAACTACGAGCAAGTCGATCTGCTAGTCAAAGTGTTGTGAGACACCACTGACAAAAGAAGTTTCACGGGAGCTTGAAGAAGCAATGAGAGAAAAATACCCCGATCTATTTTCTCTAAGGTATACAAATTTCGGGACGAAATTTTTCGTAAGGGGTGGAATGTAATATTCCAAAGAAACGAATATACGACACGGTTTTCTAAACCCGTAATTGTGGTTTTTGCCGTATATTATCTTTTTACGACATCGAATCTTGTGATTTCGATACGATATCGTTATAACGATTCCTTTCATAATTCACTAAGGATTGTGAATTAAAGGATTGAAATATTACGAAATGATTCATCAATATATTCTAACGCCAAACGCAGCGTGTCGAACGCCGCCTTTCCATGAAATTTTACGAGCAAAGGAAGCTTGGAATTAATTTCATCTTAATTCCTTTATTAAAAGGAATATATTTATTTAGTAAGTACGAACTTATCGCACCATTTTGAGATGAGTCGATTTTGAACGCTTTGAGACGCCAACGCCGTATATCTAGAGACGTTTTGTAAATTGAGTTTAATGCTCGTGAAATTATAATAATTAATTTCCTATTATTATTTTATATAATTTCAGTATTATTAATTATTAAAATCGAATTTTAGTTATTAAAATTGATAATTTGATATTGAAATTTTCAAAACCCTAAGTTTATAAACTTTGGTTTTTCACATGAAATGACACTATTAAATTATCATATGGTATCTAAACTTATAATATGATATATATGAGTGTTATTAAGCTATGAAATCAGGTTTTGGAGCATTAAAACTCGATCAAGACAATTATAATTTTCAAACCTAATTTTCGAAATTAGGGTTTCTTATGCATAAATTAATGCTATAATTTTATCCTATGATATTATTTAATATCTAAATCATATATTATGATGTATATGTGTATATTTGGATCGAAAATGGCATGAGTATCAATAATAGGTGTGATTTGTATTTTATTCCTATTTTTCCTAATTTATTATCGGTAAAATCGATTATGTGCTATATGCTTGATTTAATTATTTTAATGACTTGTATTATATATCTATGATTATGTATGATATATATATCTAGTATTAGGGATGGAATAAAAATTAAACCACCCCTATACACCCTTAAAACCGGCGACCAACACACCCCCATGCACAATAATTTTTACTTTTTCTCTTGCCCAATGCATAGCAAGGCTTTAACACTAGCCTAATAATCACTACACCCTCATCATGGGGCTGCCTTACACCCCATTGGGTAAGTGTGATGTGTGTGCCGTGTATGAGAGAGATATAGGGGGGAGGGACTCTTCCCCTTCACCCCATTTTCAATATACTCCCTCACCCCTCTCATTCACTCCATTTCTTCTCCTTTTCTCTCCAAAAACCTGCAACAGCCGAGAGCTTCATCCCCCTCTCCCTCAAAAATTTTCTTCTTCTTTCTATTTCTCTTCCAAACCTTGATACTATATTGTTTCTTGTGAACCTATATCATATCTAAGGTAATACACGGTCCTTAGCACCGATTTCATCCTCCATTTATTCATGAAAATCGAAACTGCTTTTATATATATATATGTATTTGTGTTCGAATGCTATATGTATGTATATGTATGTTTTAATGTTCCGAGCATGAGATATATTGTTCTTGATGATTTATATTTCCAAGTATGTGAATATATGTTAGAATAAGCATATGGTATTGTTTATTTAATTTTGAATGGATCTAGCATGTACATACAATTTTCGAACCATAGAACATGTTCAAAATAATTTTTCAAGATATTAAAATGCATACGTGATGACCGATTATTTCTCGAACATTTTAATGATGAAATATGATGTATGTTATGATTTAAGGCTATGGTAGGTTAATTAAAATTTTGAAAAACCCTAGCTATTTATTTTAAAATACCGTGAGCTATTTAAATAAATACCTTGGTGTATAATTTTGTTTTAATCATATAATGACATATTAATGCTTTAATGTATTGATTATATGTTATATGATTTAATTAGAATTTTTGGAAATCATTTACCTATTTAAATCAAATAAGCCGAAAGCTTACAAGCTTATGAGGTGATGATTTAATTAGTTCTTGATGATTATATGATGTTATATTAATATACTATAGTGTATAGACATAGTATATAATTATCGAATTTGTGAAAATCAAATAACATAAGGAATCAAAAACCGAGAGCTCTTGAGCTCCATATGGTGATGATTCAAATGTTTTTGGTTGATGTTATGATGTTACAATGTTATAATATAATGTTTATTGATGTTGGAATTTATTTAGAATTTTTAGAAATTGTTTGCTATTTATTTGGTAATTATCTTATTATTACCGTGAATATTGTTACATATTATGAAATAAATAGTTATGATGAACTATGGGTTATATAAATATTATATACTGATGTTGGGATGTTATTATAAGTACATATCAATTTTGGGAATTTTTGGATGATTATTCCCTATTATTTGAAATTACCGAAAATATATATATGTATATATATAAATAAATAACAAACAGTATTATATGAATTTCATAAATTCATATTCTGGACCATAGTGTATAATAATGCACTATATTAATTTAGAAAAATTTTCAAAAGTCATTTGATATTTTTAAGTTAATTATCGGAATTATCGATAATTAATAAGGATTTTAAAATCCTTTTTAAAACATTTTATTAATGAAATATTGCTAAATTAATATTCTGGGCAGTTTTTAAATTTTACAAAATTTTATAAACATAGATTGCTATGTTTGAGACAAACGTTCATTTTATAACGTTTTAAATACCAAAAAACGCTTTTTATTTATAAAAAGGGTTATTAAAAATGCGAAAATATTTATAAGTCCTTTATTTACAAGATAAATCGAGAAATAGGATTTTACGTTTTCAAATCGATCAAATTCGATTTATAAAACAAAATAGTAAGAAGTTACTACTTTTAAAAGTCAAAATCGCTGACTTTGTTGATCAATGTCGACTTCGCTGACTTTTCAAGTCAAACGAACGATTATACGCTTATAAACACGTCAAGACGCTGAAGATATACTAATTGAGTATGATACCTCATTAGTAAGAAAGATTTCACAAATGAAACCATATATCGAAAAACGATTTATATCGCTGAAAGTATCTCAAGAACGAGAACAAGTCAATCGATACGCAGTTAGAGACGTATTGAATTCACTAAGGAATTCACCACATCGATATGAAATATCGAAGTTTATCTTAGTTTTCGAAAGTCTCGAAGACTCGAGCGACGCACTAAAACCTCGCCAGAAAGGTGTGGGACGCAAACGCAATGACGGATTTTGACGAACGAATCGAACTCAGACTTTACAACGAACCATAGTCGGTGGGCTTCCTTTCTTACCTCACGAATGTGGGCTTTATCTTCAAAATGTGGGCCTTTTCTTACCCCACAAAATGTGACTTTATCATCATACCAAATGAGTTTATTTACGCATTTATTTACAACTCGCTTATCAAATGTTTTATCGCATTACATGCCAAAATATTTCGCTTTGTGTATGGATCCTATCCGTTATGCCCGAGTAGGGGTGTGGAGATGGTTGGAACTATTATATCAATTGTTGTGGTAGCACCCAACCTTTTTAATGTCGGGTCCCGTGCCGATGATAAATGCCCGCTAGATGGCGTGAAGGTTGGAACTATACTGTTGTGTTAACATATGCTTGCAGAGAGGACCGTGTGCCGACGGATTACGGCCGGTCACGGCGTCAGAGATGGAGGCCTCCTCTCGACGCTTATTATTTATTATTATTATTATGTATCAGGACTATGAGATACGGACCATACACACCAAGAAAATGCTCGGCCGAGCTATGTTTATTTAACCGAATGATTTGGTAAGCACAAGGCATTTTAACTAAAACCCTGCGACTTACTCGATATTGGCGGCAGAATCCAAAATTTATCAAATGTTTTCGCATGAGTCCACTAAGTGCAATTTCTTGTACTTAGCCCGCATATTTGTTTTAAACGTGCAGTTGAGCTCGATAGTGATGATGGGAATGTGTTGAGGAGCCGGTGTCCTCGACCGATTTACTTAATTTGTGGTTTATACCTTCAATGCATATCGTCACATATGTATTCACACACCTTCCGCCGCTACACTCGAACTCCCTTATTTACGCCTTATGTTTATAAACTATTGAGGCCCATCTGATCGTGCCAAGTTTTGGGGTCCGATGGCTCAAACCTTTTCAAAACAATATAACATCATCTCATATTCGCTCAAGCGTGTTAGCTTATTTTTACGCATCTCTATTTTATCCATGTAACCCCTAAAGTACTACTCCTAAGATTAGTCGCCTCCAAATCGGGTTGGTCGGGAATGGGTCGTGATGATAATTCAATGAAAATAAAATGTTTTCGGCATAAGTCCACTGGGTACAAATTTTGTACTTAGCCCCCGCATGTTTGTTTTAAATGTGCGAGGTTGAGCTCGGTTGTTGATGATGGAGGAGTGTTGAAAGCCATATGTCCTTGATGTTCGTTAGAATGGATAACCTCAATACATATCGTCATATATGTATTCACACACTTTCACGCAACTCGAACTGTTTTATTTTCATGTTGGATAATAAAATAATGTGAACTAGAAGTCCTTCGGATCGCCATATCCTTTGGATCCGCTGACTTAAACCTTTATTCGAAATGTTATAAATGTATGTTTAATCCTAAGTTCAATATGCCCAAGTGATAAGCTTTATTGTGATGTCTTTCTACATCCATGAGTACTATTCCTAGTATTAGTCCGCCACCCGGTCGCCCCGAGTGGGGTCGTGACACCTTGTCTCATACATAGTATAGGCGCGACCACAGTGAATGGAAGAAACAATTTCAGATTTTTCAATGTATTTTCAAGTGTATTAGATACACTCTACCCCAAAAATTTTTGCAATCAAGTGTATTAAAACAAGAATTGATTTTGTGCACAATGGGTCAAATATTTCGGCTATTGTAAAAATCAATGCTAGTGTAATTTTTCATCTACACAATTTAATAGGTAAGTGTGTATTAATACTACACTTAAGATATAACACAAATTGGATGATTAAAAATTAAATAATCCCATGTTATATTCATATAGGAATTCACGGCACTTTGGCATTTTTAATGCCCAAAAATTGATTTTCATGCTATAAGTAGATATATAGCATAATATATATCCTAGATGATAATTTATATCATAGGAAAATTATCGGAATTAATCCATAGGTAGAAAACCCTAATTCTCGATTTAGGGTTTTCGAGAATCATAAATAATCAACAATATCATTCCAAAATTTTCAAGATTAATTGAATGCTAAAATAATATTCTAATTATATAAAATAATCATAGGAATTTAAATATCATAATTCCTTGATCGTTAGACTTGATTTTCAAGTCATCTCAAAACGTTAACGTTTGAAACGTTTCAAAATGTTAAATATCGACTCATCTCAAAATGGTCGAAATAAAGTCGTAGTCACTTTATTAAATAATTCCAATAATAATGGAATTAAATTCTAAGCTTAAAAACTTAGAAAATATCACGAGCCTATAAATATCGATACGTAATCGACGTAGAATTTATACAGCTGAAATACGTTACATAATCATATTTCTCGATTCACATTTATTTGTGAATAAAACATAGGAATTTATTATTCCAGCAATAATCGAAATCATTATTCGATATTATCAATAATCAAATTATCATAATAATATTCTAATTGACGAAATTAATTTCGTAATTAGGCGTTTAAATAATCGTGGTATTACAGTTATATTCATTAATGATTGTGAATTGAGAAATACGATTATATAACGTATTTCGGCAGTATATTTTTAACATCGATTACATATCGATAATTAGAATTTCGTGAGACTTTCTAAGTGTTTGAGCTTAGAATTTAAATTCCATTATAAATGGAATGATTTAATAAAGTGATTATGACTTTACTACGACCATTCTGAGATGAGTCGATAATGAACGTTTTGAAACGTTTCAAACGTCAACGTTTAGAGATGTTTAGAAAAACAAGTTTAATGATCAAGGAATTATAATATTTAAATTCCTATGATTATTTTATGTAATTAGAATATTATTTAGCATTAAAATAATGCTAGAGCATTAAGGATTAATTTTGAACAAAGTATTAATTTTCGAAAACCCTAGTTTCGAAAATTAGGGTTTTCACACGTGAAATAATTCTAATAAATTTTCCTATGATATAATTTATCATCTAAAACATATATTATGTTATATATCTAATAATAGCAATAAAAATCAATTTTGGCACATAAGTTGGAAAAGTGCCGTGATCATGGCACTAAAATGAACAAGTTGTGCTACCTTTGCAATGTTACGTGACAAATTGAATCAAGTATGGTTTTTGTACACTCTAACCAAGAAAATAAATAGTGACTCAAGTGGATGCATGGTGTGAGAATAGGAACCGTGTATTTGCTTCCAATTAGAGTGAGAAGAAATTATTAAAGCACTTTGATGACGTATCGCATGTTTAAGAGTGTAGATATTATATAGGTATTGTATGAGACTATTAAAAAGGCTTTCCTTTGTAAATAGGAGAGGGCCGACGGCAACATTGCTCCCAAAGTCAAGTATTTCAATTGTTCAAAAATTTGATTTCATGTAGTAACTTCTTGTAAGAGATATTTTACTACCATGATGTATGCATAGTAACTCACAAATTAATTGTTTTGCATATGTGTGTGAGTGAAGGAAACCAGAGAGAGATATAGACTATGTATTGATTTTTTTTGCATAAGTAGTGAAACATCAATTAAACAACACACTTTGCATCCAAAACCCATCATCGCCGTAGCCTTTCCAAAGATAAGAAATAAGTGTGTTCTTCCTTTTCAAAGGCCAAAGCTCGACACTAAAGCATCGACACTTTTAATCCAAACCGTTAAAGAGGTTAGAAATCGAACAAGTTTTTGATTATACGTTAGAATTTTAAATTTCTAACAGTTCGATTTTATGTTTACAAGCATGTGTTCTCATGAAAATTATGCTAGCATGTTAGTTGTTTACAAATGATGTTAAGCATGATGAAATAGACCTATATTGATGATTTAAATAAAGCTAAGCATGTTATATCAATTATCTTATGATGATCGAAAATTGTAAGACTTGTTTTAATGTTGGATTCATGATATGTGTTAGCTAGGAACACTTTGTGAATATTTGGAAATTTTTAAAAATCATGTGTTATGTTTTGTGAAACTACCGAAAATAAAAGAAAAATGTAGTTTAATGCACAAATTTTATTTAAGTGTTAATATAGCATTGATTATGTACTATGTGATTTTATTAGGATTTTTAGAGAATTTTGATCACTTTTTGGAAAAGAATTTTATTAGGCTTGTACTCTTGATGAATTAATTGTATTTGATTAATATTATGATGTTATATTGTTATATTATAATGCTTAAGCATAGTGTAATTTTGTAGAAATTTTATAAAAATATTTGCTATGTGTTGATGAAGAATCGAGACCTTGAACAATTATACATTATTGTAGAATTTGTAAATGTTGGACTTTAGGTTATAATTATGTTATAAATTAATGTTGGGGCCTTGTATAATTTAATTAGAATTTTAGGAAATTATTTGATAATTTTTAGAAAATAACCGTGACCTATAGTAGTGAAATAGGTGATACCCAAATTTTCTATAGTTAATGATAATACATATTAATGATCCTATGATCATATAGTACACTATATGAATTTAGAGGAATTTTTGGAAAAGTTTAAGAAATTTTAAGCTCAAGGGGTCGTGAGTTTTGGAAAGTATACTAAGGGTTTTTAAATCCTTTTATTAAGAAAATAATACATTATATGTCTAGAAATTATTTTAGACATATTAAGAATTTATGGAATTTTATAAACATAGTATACTATGTTTATGGCGAAACATTATATTAAATAACGTTAGAAATATTTAGTTAAAATACGCGTTGAAATATTAATGTCGAAAGATTAAAGTCTACTATGTTTCAATCGACTATCGATATTCAATCGACGTTAAAATATTAATGTCGAAAGACTTTATATAATTATATTCCTTAATTCACGATCATTAGTGAATATGATATATGAATTAATTATCTCATAAATAATCGAAATCATTATTCGATAAATTACTAATTCAATTATCACGACGAAACCCTAATTTATGAAATTTAATTATCGTAATTAGGCTTTAAATCTTCGGGATATTACACTATTCAAGTAAACATCTATTTCATATATCATTGTCCTCGCCTCGATATTATGTTTCCTTGCTATGACCTTCTCATTACCTCGCTCACCATATCCTTCTGCATCGCATGATATGCTTTTATCGACAAGATTCGTGGTTAGGTCTATATCAACATATCTTTAATATTGATATCTCGATAATTTAATCTTATCGTAGAGATCGTGATGTATCTGACATTATCATTCATTCCTAATCCGGTATGAATGATTCAGTTTCCTTTTTCACTTTATCGATCTTAGGAATATATCTCTCATATATCCTTAGTTTACACTCTTCCCAAGAGAAGATCCTTATACTGGCATTTAGCGCCATCATTTGTAATATCCTTTTAGGATATACACTATTTGTCTTTAGCTTCATTGATTTATCAAATGATCTCGCATAGGATAAAATCCTTTGTCCACTGGGGCGCGTTATACTTTTGCCTTGACGTCAAATATCTTTACCGTTTTCTCGACATTCAAATGATTTCTTCGTTTCCTTGTCAGAGATACATAATATCCTACTTTATTGATCGTCAAAAAAGTATGAGGGGTAAGCTTTCCCAATTAGATTCACCTTAAGATCCTTCCATGTGAATCTTTTCATTTGTTCTCTTGGATGCATTTCCTTTCAAAAGTCTACAGAAACTATCTTGCTTGTTAATTACTAAGACACACAAGACAAGCATTTTGTGTCAATATAACTTAGAGTACTAAGATTCATTTCAATTAATGAATCTATTTCTTAATCCGTTTCTTTACTTCAAGGGAATTACCTTACCTATCGAAGTCGTAAAGCTTCTGCAACTTATATCATATCGTGGCTATCTCATGATTGTATAGCTTGTAATTTCTCCTAATATTTATGACCTTTGTCCCTTTTTCTTGAGCATGGTATCTAAAAGTAATAATACTATCATTATACTTCGGTTCTCACTTTCAGGACTAGAACCGTCATTATTGTCATATAGCTTGGTAAGGTAGTACATTTGTACACCATAACTTAATTTCCATGCATCTCATTACCATGTCTCGACTTTGGAGATATTTTCTCCTTACTTGATTTACATGCTAGGGCTATCCTAGCTATTCACACATCTCAATAATTTTGATTCCTCAATCTCATTATCAATGGTTTAACCATGTCTCAATTACTTGGAATTGATTATGCTCAAGCATAATTTCATTGATTGAGGTATAAAGCGAGAGATTTGTTATCTGAGATGCTATCATTTCTTTATATGTATATCTTTTAAAAAGAATATTATGCATCTTCATTCTTTAGACATGTCCAACCTACTAACGAGGTTTTAGGGACAACCAACTATCTTAAAGATAAGTTGTAATTTCTCTCGTTATGACATAATAAGGGAAAATTATATCCCAAGGATATCATATACTTTCCTCTACTTTTACTCTTGCATTCAATGCTAAAGAGTATCTCATTCATAACTTCATTATTATAACAGTCACATGAAGGTATAACTTCACTGTTATCAATCTTTGAAAAGCCCATCAAGGGTCATTGCATCGATGTGCATCATAGGAGACAATATATCTCGTCTCATCGAGATCTTCCTTACATCATAACTTTTTGATGTCCATCACTTTACTGGTCTGAAACTTTTAAGTGACTAAAATAAGTCAACCTACATCACACCTGATGTTTATCACTTACTAACTCGAAACTCGGGTGACAAGGTAAGTTAACCTTCATCACTCATTGGTTTTAAGAATTGAAGAGGATTCATTATGACAACTTTCAAGAGGTATGGATTCCTAATCCAAAATAACAAATTTTACAATTTGAATCCATATATTTCAGATCTTGAATAATTGGGATCTAGGTCCAAAGACCAGAATGACGACTACTGAGATTTCTTTGGTCATATGGGTTGGCCAGACCCGTCACAATTATTTTCTCAGTCACACAAGGGTTTGGTTTCATTATGAATTTCCGGCTTGAAAATTTTCTTCAGAAAAAGTGAGAAACTCAAGTGATTTTTCAATTTGAACTAGGTCATAGAGTTAAACTCAATGACAGAAATTGGGTAATGAATAGAATTTGAAACCTTATATGCTCGCACCAGGTCATCGTAAGCTGTAAAGTTTATCAACATACTACCCTACATCCCGAACTTTACTCATCTCATGGAACTAACTTTTCGATTTATCTCACCAACCATTTTCTACCACATCGTGGTCTCTTCTCTTGTAAAAATTCTCAATACTTGCATCAATTTATTCTTTGATCACATTTCTAGTTCGTTTCTAACGAAAAAGTCATAGTCGATTTGGAGTTCCGTCGTGCGTGAACGTCCAAATAAAAAGACTATACTCATGTCACTTATCGCATAGTGACATTTATCATCTCGACATCATTTCCATTTCGTCAGAATTTTCTTCTCGCCTTTCAATTCGAGATTCTCATTTCGATCTCGCTTTTGTTCTTAGGATGGAATAAAATCCTCATAATTCATCCTTCTATGTTCTTTCGCAAATGAGATCATGCGTCTTAAACAAGCTACGTTCTTTTGGGATAACATACCCATCATCATATACAACTTTGAGATTTGAAATAAAATTTCAAATATTCATAACATAGCTCATTTGTACTTATGTACTTCTTTGAATTTCAAGAATTCAACATATCATATTTGACATATAAATGTCCATTTTTGAGCATTTTCATACATTAATAACAATAAATCTTTATTGAATCTCATGAATTCAAACATTTCATCTTTGACATATCTTTGTCAATACTTTCTCGTATGACATCATCATACATTATCATTCGTTGGTAGCGAACCAACAACTTTCCTTATCATCTCAACATCCTCCTCATATAACATTATCATATCATCATATGTTGGTAGCGAACCAACAACTTTAATATCATTTCATCACTCTTCTCTTCACAACATATTATTTCATTTGCAACACTTGCAATAACTTCCACCTTCAATCAATTTTCATAACTTTCATTTCTCTTGAAAAATCATTTTCCACTTTCAAACTTTTCGTTTTCAAACCGAGAAAATCATTTATCTAGCATATATCAAATCCTTTAAGTTTTCCTTAAATATGCGCCTCATTCCCGCATATTGTTGGAATCCTTGAGCTTTCCTTAAATATGCGTCCCATACCGCATATTGTGGGAATCTCTTTTTTACGACAAATCATTTTCATCCTTTTCACTTTCAACTTTTCATTTCAAAACTTTTGAAGAGAAATCATTTACCTCATTCCGATTGAGCTTGATGTGATGGAGTGTTGAGCATTGTCAGCTGACCTTCAGAAGTCTAGTGACTCAATCTAGACTTAACCTTAAAAGGAGATTTTGGATTCAAAGAGCGAACCACTCTGATACCACTTTGTAACAGCCCTCTAATCCTAACGACGGATTAACAAGGACTAATACTTGGAACAGTAATTATGGAATATGAAAGATAATTAATCATAGAATTGTGGGACTAAATTCAAGTAAACTAAGAAGCTTTAACCATTATATACAAGACATACATAAATTACATATGCGGAGAGAGACCTGCAGATTCTTAACACAAGAATTCAAATGCTCTGAAGGTATTCAACTGTCGACATCAAAAGCTAACTTAGAGTTCTATTGCAGTGGAAAGACGTGTGAATACACATATGACGATGTGTAGTCAAGGTTTCTAACATATAATTATCAAAAGGGGTTCTGATTGTTCAACACGCCTCCATCCATCATCTGCTCAACCTGCACATTTAAAAACAAACATGCAGGGCTGAGTACAAGAATGCACTCAGTGGACTCATGCCAAATCATTTCATCAATTTAAATTACACTACCCCATCATGGCAAGACACAAGGGTTTTATTAGAAAGGCCTTGTGCTTACTAAAACATTTCATCATTTTCATAAATCATCGCCTGGCCAGGCATTTTCCTTGTATGTATGATCCATATCCCTTTCCTTTCATTTATCATATAACATCATCATAAACTCATCTCATAAAATCATCTCGCGCCGGAGAGGGGGCCTCCTCCCACGGACGCCGTGATCGCCGAGCACCCTTTCAAGACACAACACAAAATAGTGCACAAAATCCCTTGCCTCTCCTAAGACGGGATACAATTCTCAATCATCCTTGTGGGTACTAACAAGGATGCAATTCAAACATTTCATAAGTGGGAGCTACCCAACAATATGCATCATTCGATCATAGATAGGATACATACATAATACATAAACATTTTGGGCAGGTAATTAAATAATCATTTCCTCATCATTTCTTGCAAAATAAGCATCATAATAAATCATTTGATAAGCATTTATCATTTTGAGTATAGTAAAGCCCACCTGGATCGTCGATTCTCAAAATATGATTTCTTTTTACGCCGCTTGCTCACGTTCGCGTTCAACCTTTACGTAAAAACTATTTTAGTACGTTGGTCACGTTTATCGAGATTTTCAAAGTTTAATAAACTTTGATAACTTTCTAATATAATGCTTCGCCTTTTAACTAAAATAGTACGTCACTTCATCGCATATCTTAGCTAACAATTTCAGATTGATAGAGACGTAAAATAATTTACTGGTCTCATATTAATCATTTAGATTAAACGTCGAACTCATACTTAACGTCTTTCGATAAAAATGATTTCAATTATGAAATCATTTTCACAAATGAGATATTCTTATAAATTTAATAACGCTTTAAACGTATTAATGTATTTATTCAACGTATTTCATACGTTTAGACCTAAGTCAATGTTTTTGAATTTTCTTAGCATATTTTTCGAATTATTCACATTTTTGCTAACTAATTTTCATCTAAATCGATTTTCAATCGATTTCTTATCATCTAATCATAAATCTCGATTTTTCACGCTAATCAATAAACATGATCAATACTTTTTCTCAAGTATGATCTAACTTGTACTTTATTTATTATTTTTCACATCTAATGTCATTTAATATAACATTTCGTCGTAAACATAGTATACTATGTTTCTAAAATCCCATAAATTCTTAGTAGGTCTAAAATATATTCTAAACATATAATATGTGATTTTCCTTGAATAAAAGAATTTATAACTCTTAATCTCGCACTTTAAGCATTCGGTCCTTATAACAATAATTGCCAAAATTCTTCCAAAAATTCTTATAAAATCACATAACACCCTATATTATCATAGGATCATTAATATGTATTAACATTAGCTATAGGAAAATTTGGACATTACCTATCCATACCTATAGTTCTCGATTTTTCTCCAAAATATACCAAACATTTTTCTAAAATTCTAATTAAATTACACAAGGCCTAAACATCATTCTATATTATTAATCTAACATAATATCTAACAAAATCAATTCACACATCAACCTACACACTCTCATGCCTCTCGAAAATTTTAATAATATGAACATACAATTTTCCAAAAACTATAATAAAATTACAAGGTACTAAATCAATGCTCTAGATCAATAATATGCTATAAAATCACTTATACATAATTTGTACCTCAACTTACAATTCCAAATAAATTTTCGATAATTATTAAAACAATTACATATAATTTCTAAAAATTCCCAATAATCACAATGATCTCCTTTACTATCATATATCATAATTCCATTAACATATGAACATTAATAATTTTCGATCACCATGCTAAAATTCAAAGCATGCTTAGCTTTTAATTAAAACATAACATGTGATCATACTACATCATAATAAACATTATTAATAAACCACTAAACATGATAGCAATATTTCTCATATTTCTATCATTAATTGACATAACATATATATATTAAAATCTAACGGTTGGAAATCAAAAATTCTAACGTATAAATAAAGCTTGTTCGATTCCTAACCTTTTAACCGTCGTCGATTTTTAGTGCAAATGATTTTTGGATCAAGGTTTGGGATTTGAAATGAAGAACACTCCTCTTGTTTTTCTTTCATAAGCTCACGGTAGAGGGGGTGGTTTTGGAAAGAGAATGTTATGTTTGATATAATACTATCACTTAAGTGTTTAAACTAAAGAAATAATAAAACTTAGTACTCAAATCATATACCTCTCGGTCACTCCTCTCACAAATGCAAGAAAAATATTTTTGGTGACTCATTCAACTTTAATACCTCATCACTTACACTATATTAACTACACATTGAACAAAACAAATAAAATCATCACTTTTGATCTCTACACATGCATCGGCTATCTTGATTCAAAAGGGATGAGTTCTTTTATTTTGTCTTATACCACATACACAAATATCTACACACTAACACATGCAAGCCAAATCAATTAAAAGAGTTTCAAAATTTCTTCTTACTTCATTTGATTTCTCACGGCAATTACAAGCCATTGCACAAAGGAGGATTTTTAATATTCCTTCTTTTCCTCCTTGAGTAAACAATGTCATGCTACACAATTAATTCATGCAAGACATCCTTTTGGTGACTCACTAAAGTAATACATCACTTCCACTTGATCCTCTAGTTAATGATATTGTCTTATGTGCTAAATATATCCTACCACACGTTAATAAAACAACAATGATAGAATATAGCAAAAATTGTATTCAATTAATTCTACATCAACATAGTTCACGGCACTTTTGTAGTCAAAGTGCTAAATATTTTATTTTCATGATATCAATAGTTATATAACATAATATATGTCTTAGATGATATATTAAATCATAGGAAAAATTATTAAAATGATTCATGTGTCAAAACCCTAATTTCGAAAATTAGGGTTTTCGAAAATAACTATCTTTATTCAATAATTATTCCTTAATCCTCTAGCATTGTTTTAATGCTAATTAATATTCTTATTACATAAAATAATCATAGGAATTTAAATATTATAATTCCTTGATCATTAGACTTATTTTTCGAATCGTCTCTAAACGTTGACGTTCAAAACGTCTCAAAACGTTTATAACCGAACCATCTCAAAATGGTCGTAATAAAGTCGTAATCACTTTATTAATTCATTCCATTAATAATGAAATTTAATTCTAAGCTTCATTACTTAGAAAGATTTATGTAATATTAACTATCGATATTCAATCGACGTTAAAATATTACTGCCGAAGGAATAATATAACTATATTCCTTGATTCACTAATCATGAGTGAATATGAAATAATAATTCATTATATTATAAATAATCAAAATCCATCTTCGATAAGTTACTAATTCGATTTTCGAGACGAAACCCTAATTTACGATTTTTATTATCGTAATTGGGCTTTAAATCTTCGGGATATTACATCTACACTTTATGGTTTTCAAAATTTTTGATAATTCAACTAAACAATTTTCAAAAATTCTAATTAATTCATACAACACATTATCATCATCATACATCAATAATATGCCTTAATATCCATCATACACAACTTATAACTCAATAATCCATACTCTATAGTTTCCAAAATTCTATGAAATAATATCCAATATTTTTCCAAAAATTATGATTTAAATCATACATACTTAAACATTACTAACTATCATCAATCCATGATCAAAACAACAATTAAAATTCATTTTCATCAACATATAATTCTCACATATTTTCGGTTTTAATAAGAAAAATTATAACATGCTCAACTTTGTACTAAATTCATAATACATGCTTACAAACATCATATAAACATATTTAATTAACAACTTAAACATTTAACAAGATTTCTCAATTTTCACATGAAATAACAAAAGCATATAACTTAAAATTTTATGGATGAATTTCTAATATTTTTGCATATATAAAGAAACATGCGATTTACATCACATCCTCAATCCTAAGTAGGATTTAGAAGGATCAGAACTATAAACAGTATAATTAAACAGGGAATTCTCCTTAACAAAAGCCGTAATTCATATGACAAGCATGTTCTTGGACTTTAGTACATAACTTAAGTTCTTGCAATGAAAACATGTGATATGTACATATGACGATGTACTATCAAGGTATAAATCTTTCAATGACAATATTCCTATTGCTCAACACCGCTTCATCCATCATACGCTCAACTTGCACATTTAAAACAAACATGCGTGGTGAGTACAAGAATGCACTCGGTGGACTCATGCCAAAAACATTTTATCATTTTGAATTACATCGCCAATATCATGGTAAGACACTGAGGGTTTTAGTTGTAATGCCTTGGCTTACTAAAACATTTTCGATTCAGTAAAGTTGTTTCGCCAAGCATTTTCTTGGTGTGTATGATCCATATCCCATAGTCTCATCTCATCACAATATCATAGATCAAACGTCGAGAGGGAGGCCTCCCTTCTACGACGCCGCAACCGGCCGTAATCCCATACAGCACACAGTCACATTAGGTGTACACGTTACCATATCATAGTTCCAACCTTCACGCAAATCCTAGCCAGGCATTAACCTCCGGCACATGACCCGATATATAAAAAGGTTGGGCGCGACCCAACAAATGACATAACCTGTCATCATATAGTTCCAACCAGCACCAGCCCTAACCGGGCATAACAGATAGGATCCATACACAAAACAGAACATTTTTGGCAGGTAATGTAATAAACATTTATCAACAGTTGAAGATAAGCGTAGTAAATAAATTCATTTGTAAAGGGTAGCAAAGTTGTTGTTTGAAAAGAGAGCCCACCTGGACTATGGTTCGTCCTAACTTGAGTTCTTAAGTTTGATTTTTCGTCAACGCCCGGTCGTCGCGTCCGCGTCCACACCTTTACGTAAAAGCGATGTTTTAGTACGTCGTTCTCGTTTCTCGAGACTCTCAAAGTCTAGAATAAACTTCGATATTCTATATCGATATAAACTGAATTCCTTAACGAATTCAATACGCTTTTCAATTACGTATTTCAATTGAACCGTTCTCGTTCTTCGAGAAACGTTCAATTATATCGTTTTAACCTTTCCGGTTTAAACGTTCAACGATATTATCGTTTCTCGACATCGGGTTTTTAATAGTAATTTCTTACTAATTATGTTATAAATCGATTTCCAATCGATTTCTTTTCAAAGTCCCATTTCTCGATTTGTCACGTAAATCATTGAACTTTATTAATATTTTTTTAAACATTAATCCATTTATCCATAATCCTTATTATTCAATTATAACGCTTATTAAATAAAGCGTTTCGTTATAACATAGTGATCCATGTTTATAAAATTTTATAAATTCTCAATATGTCTAAAATAATATTTAGACATATAATATATTATCACTCCTAATTAAAAAGGATTTAAAATCCTTATAGTTCCTTTAATGCTTTCGGAAATTCTTAAAATTACCAATGATTTCTAAGAATTTTTCTAAATCATATAGTGTAGTATTATACACTTATGGTCATTAACATGTATTAATATCCTCCATATAACAATCGATCATCACCATAATCACATAAGGTATATCTCACCTAGGGGAGTTCCAACACTTAGTCAAAATTCAAGTATTTAATTTTCGCAAAACAAATTTAAAACAACCCAAGTGTCATACTTTGACGATTTATAACTCTCGACTCAAAATACGTATGACCGTACAAGGATACATTCGAAAACCTCTAAACATGTAATATAAGTTCTATGAAGGAAGTCGACCCAAAAGAGTCGTGGTTCGGAGATATAGGGTCTCAAAGTGGACAACTCGAAATGACTTCTATACTTAGAAAATTTTTCAGATTTTCAGATTTAGCTTAACGACGAGGGATTTTGCGAGGCTCGTAACTTTTGACTCACAATACCAAAATGACTGAAAGATACCATTTTAGAAACCTTGTAATAAGAACTACATGTTTCATGAAGACCATACTGGAAGATACTTGATGCATCGAGAAATACGTAAGTTCAAAGTTGACTAGTTGGAAAGGACAACATTCAAGTAGGTGACTTTGGGTCGATGAAAAAATATACCTATAAGACTTGGTTTGGGATCAAACTTTCCGGATCAACACTAGACATGGTAAGGAACATTTCTTATGAAGAAACCCAAGTCAAATCGTAACAGCCCGCCAATCTAAAAGCACGGATTATACGGGATCACATTATTAAACAGGAATTAAGAACATAATGACAAACAACTTTCGAGACTTCAAACTATTATAGATAATCACACAATGGTTTCATACAAACTAGACCAACAGATCATTAACAAAAGGATTCAACTGATCTTGAGGTAACATAAGTAATATCCAAAATATAATAAAGTGTTTTGAGCAATGGAAAGCATGTGAATGCATATATGACGATATACATCCGTGGTAAACTATTAGCGACAAAAACTCGATCGCCAACACTTGTCCATCCCATCGTGACTCAACTCGCACTTTTAAAAACAACATGCGGGGCTAAGTACAAGATTGCACTTAGTGGACTCATGCCAAAATTATTTTATTAAATTACACTGCCCATTAGTATAACACGAGGGTTTTAGTTGAAATAACTCGTGAATACCAAAAATACTTTGTCATTTTTCAAAAGGTTCGCCTGCGCAGGCATTTTCTGATTCGTATGATCCATATCATTTACATAACTGTTCATAACTGATCTCACGCCGTAGAAGTAGGCCTCCTTCTACCGACGCCGTGATCGGCCGAAGATGTTGCTAACGGCTCACAATCACATAGTCGGGATTACGATCGACTAGGATCTATGGCCGGCCGATGATGTTACTAACGGCTCACAGTCACACACTGGTGTACACGTTAACCTTAGCCAGGAATTCTGCATCTGACTAAGATCCGATATCGATTTTAAAATTGGGAGCTACCCAATAACTGATTCACATTCATAGTTGGCTCGCCCAACAACATGATAGGATACATACATTAAAACATAAATACTTTGGGCATGTAATTGAATAACAGTTCATATTCATTTCTCAACTGAAAGCTTTGTAAGTAAATACTTTTCGAAGAAAGCATCGTAAATAAAAGGGTTTCGAGTAAAGCCCACCTCGTATACGAAGGTCGTTATACTACGGTCTCCTTTTCTTACGTCAACGCCCAGTCCACGTATCACCTTAATGTTAGAATTATTTTAGTACGTCGGTTACGTTCGATAGAGACGAACATAGTCTATAACGCTCTATGCATCAAATAAGGCTATCACCGGACTTATTTCGACGTTTCCTAATCAATTGATGTTGATTACGATTTTTCTTAATTTATAAAGGATATTCTACCTTTTTAGTATATAATGTACGTTTTAATGTACTTACGTAACGTAAGTTACATTCTTATTAAACGTACTACGTCACATAGATCACGTATTATCGAATTGCGTGCCCGTTGAACTTGGTCAACATTTTTGGTCAACTATTTTGACCAAGTCAACAAAAAGTCAACAATTTTGACTTTGGTCAACATAAAGTCAACATTTTGACTTTTTCAATTATTTATGAAATTTTATCATTTTATGTGCAATTCTTGTTCCAAAAATTCCCATAAAATCATACTATGTCTAAAACATTATTTTAGATCATATTATGTAATTATACTTGATAAAATAAATTTATATCATTAATACTTATAGGGTATGATTTTCGGTTATTATAATTAACCAATTAAACATTTTTCAAAAATTCCAATAAATTCACATAATATTTAATCACCCTTAATTATCCTTATTATAACATAATTGTTATTTATTATGAACCATTGAATTTAATTTACCTAAGTCATATTTTAAAATTTCGACTTAGGTCCAATTAATTTTTATAAATTTCAATAAATTCACACAACCATATATTTGAATCTACATCATCAATATGATATGATAACACTTAAATATGGTTTATATCACAACCTACTATCATAGGTTATAATTTTCGAAATTCTTGGACTTAGGTACTAAAGTTCCCCAAAAATTCTATATAAATTCATATAAGCTTATTTAATACCCTAGATTATTATTTCATGGTTAAATTAACAATTAAAAATCAAAATCATTAACATATGGTACTCTTAAGATTTCGGTCCACATGAATAATTTGATACCATGCTTAATTTTGTGATATAATTATAATACATGCTTAATAACATCATATAAATATAATATCTAAACATATTAGCATAAGTTATATAATTTTCGAAAATTACACAAATAAACTAAGCTTATAACATAAATTCTAACGATATACAAAGCTTGCAAGAAATCTAACCTTTAATCGGTATGGATTTGATGGGTGTCATCTAGTCGATCTAAGTTTGGACCTCGCACGCAAGGTGAACACTCTCTCCTCTCCTCACTATTTTCGAAACTTTTGGTGGTGATGAAGAAATGAAGGCTCTCATGGGGTATTTATAGACTTAGGCTACTTATTTTTTTTTTATTATATGAAAATATCTAAGGTCCACTTGTTACAATTCTTATCCTTATCCTTATCAAAAACCTTATCAAAAACCTTATCATATACAACTCATCCCACTTGCTACCTTATCCTTTTAATTAGATACATTGAACCTCTCTTGAATTAATTAAATTATCCTATTGTATACTATGTTGTGTGTGTCGCCTATCATCAATAGATTAGGATTGATTTTTATTTTTTTCTTGTATTATATACTTTATTATATCATATTTTTATTTAATTAATAAATTATAGCATAATTATCAAGTATTAAATGAATTATCACATTATATACCCATAGTGTAATTCACGCCTACTTAGTGTATTAGGATAGGATTTTATTTTATTTTCCTATCATATATTATATTATTATCATATAATAAAGTAGCTTTTGAAAAGTCAAAAATTTCAACTATACAAGTGTCCCTATTATATAGTATGAAAATAAATAAATTTCCAACCTTATTCTCCAAGTTTTCGGCCCCCCCTATTCAATGAACCTTGGATTACTTGTTCCACTTGATAACTATGTCCATTTTACACCTAATATAGGATAAGATCCAACTCATATCTTATCCCTAATTATAGGATAATGTTTATCACATAAAATCATACTTAAAAATCTAGAAATTTTCGCCACTTTGGAGTACAAGTGCACCCCCTACTTCTGCAAGTTGTAATACACCTTATTTTATCCTTAATGATATCATAATAATATAATAATTATCATACATCATTAATTAAATAAGAATAAAAATTAATTTGTACTTAGAAAACCCTAATTTTTGATTTTCACTAAGGTATTCCCAAATATTTTATTTCCTTGTATAAAATAGCTATTACATAATTATGTGACATATTATATGTCTTAGATAATAAATTTAATCATAGAAAAGTATTTAAAATAATTTAGATATTAAAAACCCTAATTTTTGAATTAAATATTTTCAAAAATTATCAAAATATGATACATGTCATTCTTAAATTTTCTAGCATTATTTAATGATAAATAATGCTCTTATATAATAAAATAATTATAGGAATTTGAATTTTATAATTCCGAGATCATTTGACTGAGTTATCGACTCATCTCTAAAAACCGACGTTTAAAACGTCTCAAAATTCTTATAGAAGAATTATCTCTAAACGTCTAAAATAAAGTTTGTTATAACTTTATTTATTCCTATAATAATAGGAATTTCGAAATTAAGCTTAACTGCTTAATAATACTGTAAGACGTAACTGTCGAATTTATTCGACATTGGAAAATTACGTTTGAAGGAATATTGGAAATTATATTCCTTAATTCACTAAGCATCAGTGAATCTCATACAGAAATTATCAATTATGCTTGGTCAAAGTCAAGAGTTGACTAATTAAGATTTTAATTATTGAATTAATAATACTAATTACGGAATTTATTATCGTAATCCTGTATTAAAATTACGGGATATTACAAATTCGGACTACAAACGACTTGAACATCTCACGCAAAAGTCGGACTCGAGGGTTCATTAACAAAGGAATTAGACTAAGGCGCTTTGACAAAAACACCTCTTGTAATGCGTCAACTTTAAAAATTCACTGAGAGCTTATTATAAAGAATCTGGAAATACAACCCATCAGATTGGAAATCCACTTAAGTCTAGTTTAATTTAGAAAAAGCCTCACTCAATGATTCAAAATAGATTGGGAGATAAAATATTTTACTACAAGCTACCTCTACAGTGATAGTTTTGTGCAGTTCAATTGTAAAATCGGAAATAAATAGTAAATATTTTTATAAAATTCTGAAAATTTACATAAATCTTCTAGACATGCTAAATTATGTTTATGCAAAGGTTTAGAGTTTTACCAATAGCCAAACTCGAAACGAAAGCCACGGACCATGGGTGATGAACACCGAAAGTTTACAGATTTATGCAGTGTTTTTGAAAAATAAAATTAAAATAGCAAATCAAGTTGGATTGAATTGAAATTTTACAGAGACGTAAAGACACGTTTAATTTCAATATAGTAAAATTTCACATTCATCTGACCACTGAAACTTAGTCAAATAATTTTATTAAGTTACTATTTTTGTAACATACTTCCAGTTTTCAATTTTAAGCTTATTCTTCTTGTATGCATTTCATATAACCACGAAAATGGTGAATCTATCACCCCAAATCACCACCAAGATCATCAATCTAAGCATGCAAGTATGATTTAGTCATGTCCAAGAGTCATAGGAGGTAGTCATACCTCAGCCATGAATTTGAAGATGAATGAGAGAGATGGAGCTTAAGCTCTCTCTTCCATGGTGGAAATGGTGTAGGAGAAGAAGAAGAGGGGAGAGGAGTGGGGAGGGAGGCGTCTGAAAATTTTGGGAGAGAGAGGGAGAAATGGCTGATCCAAAGGGGGAAGAGAGGGTATGGGGTGGTGTTGGGTGACAAGTGTCTCTACATACACATGCATGTCTACACTTGTCACTACCCTCCCATGCACATCTACACTTGTCACTACCCTCCCATGCACCTCTACACTTGTCACACACTCTCTCTATACACTCACATGCACGTTTTTTTATATTTATATATATCTATGTATATATCTGATTTTAATTGATTAGTTAGGCTATTTAATTAATCCAATGTCACTTAGATACATGTAATAGGAAAATCAACAAGATAAACTTGTATACATAAGTGTATAGTTTTCGGCTATTACATTATGTCAATGGGTCAAATTTTATTTTCCATGCCAAACATTGATATATGTTATAACATATAGTTTAGATGATAATTAATATCATAGGATAAATTAGCGGCATCAAATTATGCGATAAAACCCTAAAATTCGAAACTAGGGTTTTCGAAATTGAGAATTTGATCAAATAATTTCATCGATCTAGCATTGATTTAATGCTAAATAATACTGTAATTACATATAATAATCATAGGAAATTAATTACTATAATTCCTTGATCATTAAACTCACTTTCCATTTCGCCTTTAAACGTTAACGTTTGAAACGTCAGAAACGTTAATTATCGACTCATCTAGAAATGGCCGTAATAAAGTTGCAATCACTTTATTAAATTATTCCATTAATAATGGAATTCAATTCTAAGCTTAATTGCTTAGAAAATTTCATGAAATTTTAACTATCGACACGCAATCGTTAAAATAATACTATCGATACACTTTATAAACTTCTATTTCTAAATTCACAATTCTCGTGAATGTTAAAATAGGAATTCATTCCTTCAGAATAATTGAAATCATTATTCGATATCCTCTTGATTGAATCATCTGCGAATTTCTAATTTACGGGTTTTAAATACCGTAATTAGCATCTAATTCTGTGGGATATTACATCCTACCCCCGTTAAAAGAAATTTTGTCCCAAAATTTGCATACCTCATAAAGTATGGGTATCTTAACGTCATAACATCATAACTTTCCACGTGCTTTCTTTTGTCCATGGTCCCTTCATTGGATTTCCATTAAAACTCAAACTGGATTCTTTAATCGTTGAATCGTACGATCAAATTAGTCGTAGATTTTCAACATAACTCATCGAGTCAAAGGACACGTCATCACGTTGGTTTACGTGAATTGGGTCATTTCGTATTTTTAATCGTGACACATGGAAAACATTTGAACTTTCCCAAATTTGGTGGAAGTACGAGCTATAAGCTACTAGGCTATCATTATTAGGATCTCGAAAGGTTCTATAAAACGTGGTCTCGACGTTCTTATATCTGATTTTGTAATTTCTCTAGATGGAGAAATCTTAAGAAACTTAAATTCCGTATTTAAAAATGCAGCTCAAATTTATGCGTATCAGCGTAAGACTTTTGTCTGTCCTTAACTTTTCTTATTCTTTGCCTTATTGGGTAGATATCTCAGTCGTGTCGCTTACGACGTCAGGACTTTATACCTTTTCTCACCTACTTTGTTCCAATAAAGTGGTGGTCAATACTTCTTCCGTAATATGCCTCATAAGGCTATATTGATCGTTATTTGTGACTACGGTCGTACATAAACTCACCAAGTGGTACAATCGTTCCCACTTACACTTTGATCTAACATTAATGTTCTATCGTATGCTTAAACGTTTGGGTTGTCCTTCCCGATTGTCTATCCGTGCGTGGTGGACATCTATGTTAAGGCTCAATCTCGTGTCAAACTCCTTTTGTGAGTTAGTTCAAAATCTAGGGTACTCAAGTTTCTATCTCAAACGATAGGTTTTGGTACTCCCGAAAATATACAATTTTCTTTTTATGCGTGAGCTAACTTTTCGGTCTCACGAGTCATCCGAATAAAGCGAGACAAAATATAATTGGTGAGTCAATCCACTACTACCCATATAGTAGTGCGACTTCTTTACGCTTTCGCGTAACCTATCATAAGATTCATTGCTACATCATTCCATTTTCATTCGTAGCTCTAGAGATTATACCTCTTATAAGGCCTTTGATACAATGCTTCACTTGTTGGTAACCGAGACACGGTTCGACAATCATGGTTACATCTCAATTCATCCCTTACTATCTAACCTTTCTCGTAAATCATAACATATCTTAGAGTTGCTTAGTAGGGCGGTATGAGAAGGGTCATGAACTTCATTCTTGGTTTAATCTCTAAGCTTATTCTTCGCTTGGAGATATATATGTATATATAATCCTTCCTTAGACGATATAGCATCGTCAGTCAGCTCTTAAAATTCTTGACCTTTCCTTCCTTATCTTAATTTGCATTCTATTCCCATCTCCATTCTCTCTTTTAGTCATATGTCACATTGGGTGTGAGAGTACAACTTACGTTAAATCACTTTGAATGCCCGACTATTTCATTCTCATTTTCTTAAACTTTCCAATGAGTTTTCCTTTTCTTTCGGGACATACTATGATTTAAGTGAATTTTATAACTCGGTATTAGATTCTACATTTACCATCCTCGGTGATCATTTATCACACTTATAATCTTTTACTAATTCGAGCCATGTTTTCATTACAGATCCATATTTCTTTGCTCAAGAATAAATTCAAACTTCGCAAGTTGAGAAGGGTTCTTAACTTATTGTCTTAGGAGTGATTGTTGGATTTGTATCGAAAGCGGTTTGGTTGAGCTTGTATACAATGTTTCTCGTTACCACTATTACAATCTCCTATCCGAATTGAATACTTGATTGCATATATCGTGTCCCTTATCTCATATATAAGTTAGATCATACAAAGGTGTAGAAGATCACGTAAGTCCGTATGATTGGTCAAGCTTAATGAGATATAAAAGTTTCACTGGTGAGACAACTTGAGGACGAGTTGTCGGTATGAGCTCTGATATAGATAAGAAGTGACTTGACTTAGTTGTTTGTCTATCTTTGCACGTCTCGCACGTATTGAAGGATCACAGTGAGATAAGTTCGCCTATCGACCATAGTGAAGAACCAAGATCTCGGTGACTTACGATGATCTAAACCTCGATAAGGTATTAGGTGAGTATGAGTTGTCGACCATCACTTTGACTTGTTATGGGTGAGGTTATATGTTCTAACCCAATATTCTCGCATCTTGGGTGGTAGCGAAGGCTTGTATGTCATGCTAGTTATCTCATCGAGTCACCGTATCCGTTTAGGAAGATGGCGCCCTTAAGGAGCTCAAAAGGTTTATTGTACTAAACCCTGCGGGTTGAGTTAGCTCAAGTACAATAATAAGGTTGAGTGGTACTACTTAAGGAATTAAAGATATTAATTATTTTAAGCGATGTAATGCTATAAATAATTAATGGACGTTCGATATCTTAAATACGGGATTCGTAATGTCTAAGTGCAAGCCCGACTCAACTTGGTAATAAAGGGTAAGTCACCATTTATTCTCTAGTGGCATGAATGAATGTTTATAAATTAATTTATGTTCGGGCTAAACATAAGATAATTAATTTATTTGAGGCCCATCTTTATTCCTTGCATTTGATCCTCGGTGGCCCATCCAGGCCGTTGGCTCAAGAAAATCGGTGCCCATAGGTCTCTAAGGATAGATTTTATTCTCTTTATCCTATAAGGATATTATTATATTTATGGTATACGCATAAATCATTTCCTTGTGGGATTATGGTAATGCATTATAAATATAAGGTAAGAGATAAAGTCTAGGTTAATGCTCACAATTAAACCTAGTATTTTCAAGAATCACAAGAGAGCTTTGTGAGGTTATCGAAAATTCCATAGAGTGATTGGGTGATTTTCCGAAGCATTCTCCATAGATCGTCCTCACTCGACGTTGGAGATTGGGCAACCGGAATACAGTCCAGAAGATCAGAGCACGAGTCTCGATCCGTTCATTCCGCTCGATCCCGCGCTGCATCCAAAGGTAAACACGAGAAAACCCTACGTATTGCAATTAATTAAATAGACGACGCTAGGATTATAATCAATGTATGGTGAATTAAATATCCAAGATAAATCCTCGGGCGAGGGCTTAACATATGTCATCCCTACATTGGTATCGAGCACGGGATCGAATCTTGGCTCGTTGGATTAATTCACGTTTGATTATTACGCGGCGCTTAATTAATTGTGGATCTTCGCTCATCGTGGCTCGTTTTTTTTTTTTTGGGTTTTGTTTTCACCACGAGAAAATCCGTGGTTAGATTAGATTTTTCATGTAAATCTTATCCGTAAAAGAAGAAGCAACATGAAAAGCATGAAACGAGACGACTAAGAATCGTCGGGAGAAATCGGACGCCGGCGGCGACCCTCGGCGCGCCGCGTCGCGCGGCGCAGGCGGGCAGGCGGCGGCGGGACGCGGTGACGCAGCGCACCGCTCGGTAACCCGGCGGTGCGGGCGCACGCTGGCGGCGGATGCCTCGGCACCGCTTCGGCGGGCGAGCGTCGATGCGGCGCCGGCGTCTCGGCAAGCGGCGGCACCATCGGGCAAGAGCTTGGCGGAAACCTCAACGTGGTCGGGCGGGCGGCGGGCGCGCGACATTCGCTGGTTCTCGGCGGTGCTCGGTAGAAACCGCGGAAACCTCAACGAGGTCTCGCACGCGTCGCGGCGCTTCGGCGGCGCGAGGCAGCGTGTGCAGCACCTCGGCAGCGCAAGACGTGGCGTTCTCGGCGGCTGGCGGCCACGGTGCGCACGCTATACCCGCTGAAACCTCGTAGCGTGCTCGGCGGGGTGCACGACGGCGACGCGGGCGCGCGAATCTCACGCGAGGCCTCGGCGGCGCCGGCGGCCTCGCGTGAGACTCGCAGAAACCTCAAAGTCGCCGATTTTTCTCATAGGTGGGCGATGGCGCGGTCTTGGAGTGCGCGCATGGGTGTGCCCCAGCGCTGCCCAGCCCACCAGGCCCGCACCGCTTTCGGCCGCATCCGATATTTTGACCGGTTCCGCATTTTCGACCCGGTTCACCTGTTCACTGCTCCGGCCCGTATCCGCTTTTGACGAATCCGTCCGCGCCCGCACGCGAGGTCTGCCGAGATTTAATTTGTACTTTGCTTTTCTATGTAATTGATTAGGCAAGAAAGTGTAGGTTCCACGAGTGGGCCACGATGAACATTTTATTTTATTTTTATCGTTCATTGCATGTCGTGGATGTTTAAATTATGCAGATAGCATGCTATGTATGTTTAAATTACGTTGACAAACCATTAAGTGTTTTACGTGTTTAAGGCGCATAGTAAGCATGCTAGGTTTATCGCGTTTTCAAGCATATTTTAGAATTTCGCGAGCATGTTTTACATGTTGAGTTCTATAGACAAGCATGCTAGGATTACTTGATCTGCATGGACAAACCTTTTGAATAAAAAGACTAAGCAAGCAACCCGACAAATTAATTTTTTCAAATTAAAATGTCAAGACCTCCACCTTTTGATCTCTAAACAAAGTGAGACGCAATGCGAGTAAACGTCCACACGCGTGGCTTGCTTGCACTGCTTATCATAAGTTTGTTAGATGAGATTTCTAAATAAAACATTTTAAATCTATTGAGAAGTGGGAGTTTCATGTAAACGCCCACACGCAGCGTGGCTTGCATGTGCGATTTTCATAAGTTCTCTAGAGATAGATATAAAATGAGATAACAAAAGAATTTGAATTGGAAGCGGTATGGTCCGTGTGAGTATGCCAATTCTAAGAATTCATTTTCTCGTTAAAATTGTGGTCATTGCTAGACATCACCTCAGTACAACTTCCCGCCAAGTCCCTTCTTGCGATAGTGATGTGGTCTAGTAAGGTCCAATCGTTAATTTCATTTGTCATAAGGATAAGTTGACATGGATTGAAATTAAACGACTAAAAGGTATATTTTAGTCAGTCGGGGGTTCATGTAAACGCCCACACGCGTGGCTTGCATGTGGGATTCCTTGGGCGATTGGAGGTTTCAATTAATATTGTTTTATCAAAAGGTTACAATATTATTATTACGAATTATATGCGATCGTATGCTTATGTGTTTTCATTATCTTTTCGGATATGTCTCTTACACCGATTATCAATATGCTCGCACAAAACCCTTATCGGTCCAAATTTTATCGAGTGGAAACGAACATTGAGAATGTTCTTACTTGCCAAGATAATTTATTTGTACTCACTACACCCCGCCCCAAGCCTCTAGACGATTTACATCGATGAGGAGCGAAGAGCACGAGAAATGGGACAAATCAAGCGAGAATGGCAAAGTGCCTTCTTTGGTCACCATGTGCGAGTCCCTGCGGCTCCAAAGATCAAGAGATGGAAGATGCGACCACGATATGGCTAAATCTTATGAAATCGTATGATGAGTCGGATGTTGGTTGTATCTTGAAAGCGGTTTGGTTGAGCTTGTATACAATGTTTCCTGTTACCACTATTACAATCTCCTATCGAATTGAATACTTGATTGCATATATCCGTGTCCCCTTATCTCATATATAAGTTAGATCATACGATTGTGTAGAAGATCAAAGAAGTGCGTATGATTGGTCAAGCTTAATGAGATATAAAAGTTTCACAACGGTGAGACAACTTGAGGACGAGTTGTCGGTATAGCTGCAGATATAGATAAGTGACTTGACTTAGTTGCTTGTCTATGTCTTTGATGCGTCTACGGCGTATTGAAGGATCACGGTGAGATGTGTTCTTCTATCGACCGTCGTGAAGAACCAAGATCTCGTGACTTACGATGATCTAAACCTCGATAAGGTATTAGGTGAGTATGAGTTGATGACCATCACTTTGACTTGTTATGGGTGAGGTTATATGTTCTAACCCAAGATTCTCCGCATCTTGGGTGGTGGCGATCTTTGTATGTCACGCTAGTTATCATGTCGAGTCACCGTATCCGTTTAGGATGATGGCGCCCCTTAAGGAGCTCAAAAGGTTTATTGTACTAAACCCGCAGTTGAGTTAGCTCAAGTACAATAATAAGGTTGAGTGGTACTGCTTAGGAATTAAAGATATTAATTATTTTAAGCAATCGATTGCTATAAATAATTAATGGACGTTCGATATCTTAAATACGAGGATTCGTAATATCTAAGTGCAAGTCCGACTCAACTTGATAATAAAGGGTAAGTCAAGATTTATTCTCTAGTGGCATGAATGAATGTTTATAAATTAATTTATGTTAAAGGTGAACATAAGATAATTAATTTATTTGAGGCCCATCTTTATTCCTTGCATTTGATCCACTGGTGGCCCATCCAGGCCCGTTGGCTCAAGAAAATCGGCGCCTATAGGTCTCTCTAAGGATAGATTTTATTCTCTTTATCCTATAAGGATATTATTATATTTATGGGATATGCATGGATCGCTTTCCTTATGGGATTATGGTAATGCATTAGAAATATAAGGTAAGAGATAAAGTCTAGGTTAATCCTCAATTACACAAGCATTATTTTCGTGCATCTCTAGTGTGAGATTAGAGAGGATTCTCGAAATTGTGAGAGAGCTTGAGGGTGATTTTCAAGTATTCTCCATAGATCGTCCTCACTCGGCGTTGGAGATTGGGCGGCCGGGATCTTGTCCGGAAGGTCAAAGCACGAGTCGATCCATTCGATCCGTTCATCCCGTTTGACCAACCTCTACGGATCCAAAGGTAAACACGAGAAAACCCTACGTGTTGCAATTAATTATTTAGGCATGATAGGAATATAATCAATGTATTTGGTGAATTAAATATCAAGATAGATCCTCGGGCGAGGCTAAACCTAGTTTTCCTACAATTGGTATCGAGCACAGGATCGGTATCTTGGCTCTGTTAGATTAATTCACGTTTGATTATTACGTGCGTTTAATTAATTGTGGATCATCGTTCATCGTGGCTCGTTTTGTTTTTGTTGGGTTTTGTTTTCACCACGAGAAAATCCGTGGTTAGATTAGATTTATTTTTACGTAAATCTTATCGTAAAGAAAAACGACGCAAGCACGAAGCACGAGGCAGCGAAGACTTCGCCGGGAAAAATCGGACGCCGGCAGCGGCTTTTCGGCGCGCGTCGCGCGTTCTCGGCGGCATCGGTGGACTAAGGCGGACGAGGCGGTGGGCGGCGCGCATGGGCGGCGGCGAGGCGGTGCGGGCGCGCCGCGGCGCTGGGACACCTGGCACCGCTTCGGCGGCGTCGCGCTTCGGCGATCTCGGCAGAAGCGGCGGGAAACCTCAGCGAGGTCTCGGCAGTGCGCGGCGGCGTGGCGTGCGAATCTCACGCGAGGCCTCGGCGGCGCTCGGTAGCCTCGGCGAGCGAGGCAGCGGAAACCTCAGCGTGCAGGCGCGGGCGCGGCGGGTGGCAGGCGCGCGCGTTTATCGTGCGGGAAACCTCGCGCGCTGTCATCGCGCTCGGCGGGCTCGACGCGAATCGCCGCGGAAACCTCGAGCTCGCGATTTTCGGCGGCTCTCGATTGCGCGTGAAAACCTCGGCGAGGTCTCGGCGGGCGATGCGGGCGTGCGATTTTGCGGGTGCCGGCGGCGCTCGGCAGCGTGACTCGGCGACGTTCGGCGGGCGCGGGTGAGCTCGGTGGGTCGCGGTCGTCCACGTAACGGCGAGGCGGCCAGCGGCGAGCACGCCCGGTGTCTTGAGGAAGGCGGCGGCGGTCTTTGGCGCGCGCATGGGGCATGCCCTGGCGTGACCCGGCATCTTGGGCGACCCGACCCAAACCCGGCTCGAACCCTATTTTTCGGCCCGATTTCAAATTTTAGGCCCGATCCGGCCGTTCCACCGATCCGGCCCAAATCGGTTTGATGAATCCGGTCCGTGCCGTGCCTGAGGCCTGTTTCAAGTTTAATTACGTGCTTTGCAATTCTATGTAATAGATTAGACTTGAAAGTGTAGGTTTCATGAGTGGGCCACGATGAACATTTTTATTTTATTTTTATCGTTCATTGCATGTCGTGGATGTTTAAATTATGCAGTAGCATGCTATGTATGTTTAAATTACATTGACAAACCTTTAAGTGTTTTACGTATTTAAGTGCGCATAGTAAGCATGCTAGGTTTATCGCGTTTTCAAGCATATTTTAGAATTACTGCGGCATGTTTTACATGTTGAGTTCTATAGACAAGCATGCTGGGATTACGTGATCGCATGGACAAACCTTTTGAACAAAAGACTAAGCAAGCAACCCGACATATTAATTTTCCAAATTAAAATGTCAGAGACCTCCACCTTTTAATCTCTAAACTAAGTGATACGCCTTTGTGAGTGGCGATCCACACGCATTGGCTTGCTTGCCTTTGTTTATCATAAGTTTGTTAGATGAGATTTCTAAATAAAACCTTATAAATCTATTGAAAGTGGGAGTTTCATGTAAAGCGTCCCACAGCGTAGCTTACATGTGCGATTTTCATAAGTTCTCTAGAGATAGATTTAAAATGAGATAACAAAAGAATTTGGATTGGGCGGTATGGTCCTAGTGAGTATGCGATTCTAAAATTCATTTTCTTTGTTAAAATTATGGTCATTGCTTAGACATCACCTCAGTACAACTTCCCGAAGTCCTTCTTGCGATAGTGATGTGGTCTAGTAAGGTCAATCGTTAATTTCATTTGTCGTAAGGATAAGTTGACATGGATTGAAATTAAGCGACTAAAGGTATATTTTAGTGCAGTGGGGGTTCATGTATAGCGTCCCACGCGTGGCTTGCATGTGGGATTCCTTGGGCGATTGGAGGTTTCAATTAATATTGTTTTATCAAAGGTTTCAATATTATTGTTACGAATTATATGCGATCGTATGCTTATGTGTTTTCATTATCTTTTCGGATATGTCTCTTACGATTATCAATATGCTCGCACAAAATCCGTTATCGGTCCAAATTTTATCGGTGAAAGCGAAACATGGAATATGTTCTTATCCTTTGAAGAACACATGTTTGTTCTCACAACTCTAAACCGATGCCCTTCGGCGATCGACTAATGAGCGGCGAGTCGGCGGACTTTGGAATAAGTCGAACAATATGGCTAAATGCTATATGATGACTACTATGTCCAAAGGCTTGCGGTGCTGACATCGATCGATGGTGAGCCGACGATATTTGGTCGAGTCTCGAGAGTAAGTTTGGGCGGTCGGATCGAGACGATCGACTTCCACACAATGAGAGAAATCTTGGCGTGTAAGATGGAAGAAGGAAGTTCGGTCCATGAACATGTCTCCCATGACTCATCTCATGGATAGTCTTGATCGGTTGGGAGGAGGTATTGGCGGCGAAGCCAAGGTCGATATCATCCTCAATACTTGCCAAGTCTTTTGAGAACTTCGGCGTGAATGCGATCATGAGCAAGACCGAGTTTACACTTAGTCGGTTGCATAATGATCTCGTTCTTTGCGGAAGGAGTTATGGGAAAAGGAGCACATGCTTTGCTACCACATCTAAGGGCCCAAAATTTTCGTTGCAAAATGGAAAAGAAAAGGGGTACCAAAGGTGGAAGAAGCAAGGCAAATAGTGGGAGTAATGGGAACAGAGCGTGGTTGCCAGGAGGCAGAAGAAGCGAAGGAGAAGGCAAGTGCTTCAGTGCGGTAAGACCGGGCATTGGAAGGCCAAGTGCCCTATGCTCAAGGCTCAGTGCGCCATTTGCTTTAATAGCGGAAACATGTTTAGCGACTTGTTCTACCCATTCTTGGGTAGTAGATCTGGCATCGATCATGTTTGTTACACCTGCGAGGATTCACGTGGACAAGGGAGGCTGTTTGATGGCGAGATAACGATCTCCATGGGCAACAGCGGTGAAAGTCGAGGCCGTTGCGGTTGGAGATGTTACTTTATGTTTGAGAAAGCAGTTTTAGTTTTGAAAGGCGTTTTATATGTGCGGATTTTCATGGAACCTTGTTCTGTTTGAAATTATTTACTCATGGATATTACATTATTTTGATAGTGGTGTTTCTATCATAAGAAATGACGAAGTTATACGTGTTGTACGTTATATAATTAAGCTTTATACTATTTACGCAAAACATAATACCAATAACTATGTTGCATCTTCATCAAACCCTAAAAAGAGAAAGTTTTCTTATGAGATGACACTACTTTTCTTTGGCATCTTAGATTAGGTCACATCAATCTAAATAGGATCAAGGCGGCTAAGAATGGGCGTTAGGTAATCTCTTTGTTACTCGGTTCCCGATCTGCGAATCTGTATAGAAGGTAAGATGTCGACCAGGACCCTCAAAGCGAAGGTTATAGAGCCAAAGAAATGTTAGAGTTAGTCCATTCGGACACTGTGTGGACCAATGTCACACTGGCTCGTGGAGAATGCAGTATTTTGTCACTTTCATTGGCGATTACTCGAGTGCGGATACATATACATGCTTCGCGCAAGTCGAATGTTTGAGAAATTCAAAGAGTTCGAGGCGGAGTGGAGACAAAGTTTGGTAAGAGTATCAAGTCGCTGCGTTCGATCGCGGTGGCGAATACCTCAATAACGAGTTTATGGACTATCTGGTGAAGTGTGGGATTACATCCCGGCGCACTTCACGGGGCACCTACTGACAAAATGGTGTGTCGGGCGAAGAAATAGGACTCTTTTGGAAATGGTTAGATCAATGATGAGTTATGCAACATTGCCTATTTAGATTACGGGGTATGCCTTAGAAGCAATGACATACTTGCTAAATCTAGTACCATCCAAGTCGATCGAAAAGACCTCTTTCGAGTTGTGGTTTGGTATGAGCCGGTTTAAACCACATAAGGATATGGGGCGATCCGGCACACGTCTTTGAACAAGAAGGCGACAAGTTGGAGGCTAGATCCGATGCAAAGGCGTTTGTTGGCTATCCTAGAGGGCGAAGGTGGTTTATTCTATAGTCTAAGGATCGAGAAGGTCATTATTAGCACTAATGCTCGATTCTTAGAAGAGGACTACATGAAAATCATAAATCCAAAGTTGAAATCATTCTTCAAGAATTAGAAGATGATCGTATTCCACCACCGATTAGGCCAAAGGTGCGAGATGTCGAGTCTAGTAGGAGGATCGACACGGATACTTCAAGAAATTGGTGGGTCGAGTTCCTTGGAGATACCGACCGTCTAAGTGGTACCTACCGGCAAAGGTGTGCAAGATGAGAGAACCACAAGTTTACGCACCCACCGTTGCCATTGTGCTGTGGCGCTTCGTCGTAGTGGGAGGGTTATTCGTCGACCCGGCGATTTATGTTCGTGGGTGAATCTTGGTTTAGTCCCGAGGAAAGCGAGCAGCAATAATCGACCCATGGATGTCAAATGAGGCGATACAAGACAAAGATGTCATCGATAATGTGGTATTTCTTGCACTTTACGTAGATGACATTCTTCTATTGGCGACAATGTGAAGTTGTTATCGGGCGTAAAGAGTTGGTAATCCGATCGGTTTCAAATGAAAGACTAAGGAGATGCGTACATTCTTGGGATCAAGGTTTACCGAGATCGCAAGAGGAAAATGTTGAGCTTATCTCGGGCGTCTTACATTGATCTTGTGATTACTCGTTTTAGTATGCGAGACCGCCTAGAAAGGTTGCTACCTTTCGGACATGGCGTTCCTTTATCTAAAGGCGATCACTGTGTGATCGCAAAGAAGATAGAGGAAATGAGACAAGTTCCTACGTTTCACCGTAGGAAGTCTCATGTATGCAATCTATGCCGTGACTCGATATCTGTTGTGCGATGAGCATAGTAGCTAGATATCGGTCTAACCACAGACAAGCACATTGAATTGCGATAAAGCATATACTCAAGTATCGAAAGGGACTCGAGATTATAGGCTAGTTTACCATGCGAGATAGTCTAATGCCTTTGGGTTATTCGGACTCGGTTTCAAGTGACCGTGATAAGAATAAGTCTACCTCGGACTATGTTTTTACCTTGTGAGGTGGAGCCGTATCTGGCGGGTGCAAAGCGGCGATGCATTGCGGACTCTACCATGGAAGCGAACATGTAGCGGCGAAGGCTACTAAGGAGGCGGTATGGTTCAAGAACTACCTCGAGGATCTAGATGTGGTACTGGTTTGCCCAAGAGTATCATAGTTTCTTGTGATAACTTTCGGTGCGATGGCAAACTCGAAGGAACCATGGACCCACAAAGTGACCAAACACATAGAGAGAAAGTACCATGTCATACGAGAAATCATTAGGCGAGGGGCGTCTTGATTGCAAAGATTGATCTGACGGATAACCTAGCGGATCCATTCACTAAAGCTGCCGCAATAAGTCTACGTCGGGGACGTTAGAGGGCTTAATTGCGCTAGATGGCACCCACTTAGAAAAAACTTTTGTATAAGTGGGAGAAGCAAAGTGATGGTTGTTTGTAATAGCTAGTAGAGACACATTGTATACTAAAAGTTTGCTTTAGTATAAGTGGGAGATTGTTGGTTGTATCTTGAAAGCGGTTTGGTTGAGCTTGTATACAATGTTTCTGTTACCACTATTACAATCTCTATCCGAATTGAATACTTGATTGCATATATCTGTGTCCCTTATCACATATATAAGTTAGATCATACGGTGTGTAGAAGATCACGAAGTACGTATGATTGGTCGAGCTTAATGAGATATAAAAAGTTTCACGGTGAGACAACTTGAGGGCGAGTTGTCGGTATAAGCTGCTGATATAGATAAGTGACTTGACTTGGTTGCTTGTCATCTTTGATGCGTCTTTGGCGTATTGAAGGATCACGATGAGATGTGTTCTTCTATCGACCATCGTGAAGAACCAAGATCTCGGTGACTTACGATGATCTAAACCTCGATAAGGTATTAGGTGAGTATGAGTTCTTGACCATCACTTTGACTTGTTATGGGTGAGGTTATATGTTCTAACCAAGATTCTCGCATCTTGGGTGGTGGCGATGATTGTATGTCACGCTAGTTATCATGTCAGTCACCGTATCCGTTTAGGATGATGGCGTCCCTTAAGGAGCTCAAAGGTTTATTGTACTAAACCTGCGAGGTTGAGTTAGCTCAAGTACAATAATAAGGTTGAGTGGTCTTGCTTAAGGAATTAAAGATATTAATTATTTTAAGCAATCGATTGCTATAAATAATTAATGGACGTTCGATATCTTAAATACGAGGATTCGTAATGTCTAAGTGCAAGCCCGACTCAACCGGTAATAAAGGGGTAAGTCGACATTTATTCTCTAGTGGCATGAATGAATGTTTATAAATTAATTTATGTTACAAGGTGAACATAAGATAATTAATTTATTTGAGGCCATCTTTATTCCTTGCATTTGATCCATGGGTCGCCCATCGAGCCCATTGGCTCGAAAATCGGCGCCCATAGGTCTCTCTAAGGATAGATTTTATTCTCTTTATCCTATAAGGATATTATTATATTTATAGGATATGCATGGATCCTTTCCTTATGGGATTATGGTAATGCATTATAAATATAAGGTAAGAGATAAAGTCTAGGTTAATCCTCAATTACAAGCATTATTTACGTGCATCTCTAGTGTGAGATTAGAGAGGATTCTCGAAAATTGTGAGAGAGCTTGAGGGTGATTTTCGAAGCATTCTCCATAGATCGTCCTCACTCGACGTTGGAGATTGGGCGGCGGGATCGATCCGGAAGGTCAAAGCACGAGTCCGATCCATTCGATCCGTTCATCCCGTTTGACCGACCTCTGCAGATCCAAAGGTAAACACGAGAAAACCCCTACGTGTTGCAATTAATTATTTAGACGCATGATAGGAATATAATCAATGTATTTGGTGAATTAAATATCCAAGATAGATCCTCGGGGCGAGGGCTAAACCTAGTTTTCCCTACATCGGACAGAATCGATTGTCATAATTTGACAAAATCAATAATGTCAAGTTCAATGAAGGAAAGTGATTCGGTGCATGACCATGTAGAGCAAATGATCAATCTCTTCGGAGAGCTCGAGTTGGTTGGATGATATATTCATGACGTAGTCAGAATCGATATGATCCTCAACACTTTGCCCAAGTCTTTTGATGACTTCCGTTATAGAACAGTCCTTTATGATAAGAGTTATACTCTAGATTCATTGAAGAGGATCTAGTAGCGGAAGAGCGTAAAATGGGTAAGGTGCGGTCTTTGCTTACGCACCTCAAAGAAAACCACCGCTTTATCAAAAGATGAAAATGGAAAGTGGAATTGAGGCTCTACCGGGTTTGAAAAAGCGAAGGAGAAGGGCAAGTACTTCAAGTGCGGTGAGGCCGGGCATTGGAAGGCAAAGTGCCCCAGCTCAAGGCTCAAGTGCGCCATTTGCTTTAATGTGAAACATGTTTAGCGACTTGTTCTACCCATTCTTGGGTAGTGAACCGAGTGCTGCTGATCATGTTTGTTACACCTTGCAGGGTTCTGCGGACAAGGGAGGCTGTTTGATGGCGAGATAAGGATCTCCATAGCAGCATGGCGAAAGTCGAGGCCGTTGCGGTTGGAAATGTTACTTTATGTTTTGAGAAAGCGGTTTAGTTTTGAAAGATGTTTTATATGTGCGATTTTCGGTAGGAACCTTGTTTGTTTCAAATTATTTACTCATGGATATTACATTATTTTTGATAGTGGTGTTTCTATCATAAGAAATAACGAAGTTATCTGTGTTGTACGTTATATAATTTGCTTTATACTATTTACGCAAAACATAATACCTATAACTATGTTGCATCTTCATCAAACCACTAAAAAGAAAGTTTTCTTAGAAGATGACACTACTTTTCTCGGCATCTTAGATTAGGTCACATCAATCTAAATAGTATCCAAAGACCGGCTAAGAATGGGCGTTGGGTAATCTCACGGTTACTCCGTTCCCAGTCTGCGAATCCTGTATAGAAGGTAAGATGTCGACCAGACCCTTCAAAGCGAAGGGTTATAGAGCCAAAGAAATGTTAGAGCTAGTCCATTCTGACCTGTGTGGACCAATGTCACAAGCTCGTGGAGGGTGCGAGTTTTTGTCACTTTCATTGTGATTACTCAAAGTGCGGATACATATACAACTTGCGCAAGTCGAATGTTTTGAGAAATTCAAAGAGTTCAAGGCGGAAGTGGAGACGAAGCTTGGTAAGAGTATCAAGTCACTGCGTTCTGATCGCGGTGGCGAATACCTCAGTAACGAGTTTATGGACTATCTAGTGAAGTGTGGGATTACATCCAACAAGACTTCACGGGCACCACCTGACAAAATGGTGTGTCGGAGCGAAGAAATAGGACTCTTTTGGAAATGGTTAGATCTATGATGAGTTATGCTACATTGCCTATTTAGTTACGGGGTATGCCTTGGAAGCGTGACATACTTGCTGAATCTAGTACCATCAAGTCGATCGAAAAGACCCCTTCGAGTTGTGGTTTGGTATGAAGCCGGTTTAAACCACATAAGGATATGGGCGATCCGACACGTCTTTGAACAAGAAGGGCGACAAGTTGAGGCTAGATCCCACGCAAGGCTGTTTGTTGGCTATCTAGAGGAGCGAAGGTGGTTTATTCTATAGTCTAAGGATCGGAAGGTCATTATTAGCACTAATGCTCGATTCTTGAAGAGGACTACATGAAAATCATAAATCCAAAGTTGAAATCATTCTTGAGAATTAGAAGATGATGGTATTCCACCACCGATTAGGCGAAAGTGCGAGATGTCGAGTCTAGTAGGAGGATGGACACGGATACTTCAAGAAATTGAATTGGGTCGAGTTCCTTTGGAGATACCGACCGTACAAGTGGTACCTACCCAGCAAGGTGTGCAAGATAGAGAACCACAAGTTTCTGCACCCACCGTTGCCATTGTGCTGTGGCGCTTCGTCGTAGTGGGAGGTTATTCGTCGACCCGAGCGATTTATGTTCGTGGGTGAATCTTGGTTTAGTCCCGAAAGCGAGCAGCAATAATCGACCCATGGATGTTCGAGGCGATACAAGACAAAGATGTCATCGATAATGTGGTATTTCTTGCACTTTACGTAGATGACATTCTTCTATTTGGCGACAATGTGAAGTTGTTATCGAGGCGTAAAGAGTTGGTAATCCGATCGGTTTCAAATGAAAGACTAAGGATTTGCAGCGTACATTCTTGGGATCAAGGTTTACCGAGATCGCAAGAGGAAAATATTTAGCTTATCTCGGGCGTCTTACATTGATCTTGTGATTACTCGTTTTAGTATGGACCGCTAGAAAGGATTGCTACCTTTCGGACATGGCGTTCCTTTATCTAAAGGCGGTGCACTGTGTTGCAAAGAAGATAGAGGAAATGAGACAAGTTCCTACGTTTCATTGAGGAAGTCTCATGTATGCAATGCTATGCCCGGTACTCGATATCTGCTGTGTGCGATGAGCATAGTAGCTAGATATCGATCTAACCACGGACAAGCACATTGAATTGCGATGAAGCATATACTCAGTATCGAAAAGGACTCGAGATTATAGGCTGGTTACCATGCGAGATAGTCTAATGCCTTTGGGTTATTGGACTCGGTTTCCAAGTCGACCGTGATAAGAATAAGTCTACCTCGGACTATGTTTTTACCTTGTGAGGTGGAGCCGTATCTGGCGGAGTGCAAAGCGGCGATGCGTGCGGACTCTACCATGGAAGCGAACATGTAGCCGCTTGAAGGCTACTAAGGAGGCGGAATGGTTCAAGAACTACCTCGAGGATCTAGATGTGGTACTGGTTTGCCCAAGAGTATCATAGTTCTTGTGATAACTTTCGGTGCGATGTGCAAACTCGAAGGAACCATGGACCCACAAGGCGGCCAAACACATAGAGAAAGTACCATGTCATACGAGAAATCATTAGGCGAGGGGCGTGCTGATTGCAAAGATTGATCTGACGGATAACCTAGCGGATCCATTCACTAAAGCACCGCAATAAGTCTACGTCGGGACGTTAGAGGGCTTGAATTGCGCTAGATGGCACCCACTTAGAAAGGAAACTTTTGTATAAGTGGGAGAAGCAAAGTGATGGTTGTTTGTAATAGCTAGTAGAGACACATTGTATACTAAAAGTTTGCTTTAGTATAAGTGGGAGATTGTTGGATTGTATCTTGAAAGCGGTTTGGTTGAGCTTGTATACAATGTTTCTGTTACCACTATTACAATCTCTATCTGAATTGAATACTTGATTGCATATATCGTGTCCCCTTATCTCATATATAAGTTAGATCATACGGTGTGTGAAGATCACGAAGTACGTATGATTGGTCGAAGCAATGAGATATAAAAGTTTCTGGTGAGACAACTTGAGGACGAGTTGTCGGTATGAGCTGCGATATAGATAAGAAGTGACTTGACTTAGTTGCTTGTCTATGCTGAGTGCGTCTTTGGCGTATTGAAGGATCATAGTGAGATGTGTTCTTCTATCGACCGTCGTGACGAACCAAGATCTCGGTGACTTACGATGATCTAAACTTCGATAAGGTATTAGGTGAGTATGAGTTCTTGACCATCACTTTGACTTGTTATGGGTGAGGTTATATGTTCTAACCAGATTCTCGCGTCTTGGGTGGTGGCGATGATTGTATGTCGCTAGTTATCATGTCAGTCACCGTATCCGTTTAGGATGATGGCGTCCCTTAAGGAGCTCAAAGGTTTATTGTACTAAACCTGCGGGTTGAGTTAGCTCAAGTACAATAATAAGGTTGAGTGGTACCGCTTAAGGAATTAAAGATATTAATTATTTTAAGCGATCGATTGCTATAAATAATTAATGGACGTTCGATATCTTAAATACGGGATTCGTAATGTCTAAGTGCAAGCCCGACTCAACTTCGGTAATAAAGGGTAAGTCAAGCATTTATTCTCTAGTGGCATGAATGAATGTTTATAAATTAATTTATGTTCTGGGATGAACATAAGATAATTAATTTATTTGAGGCCCATCTTTATTCCTTGCATTTGATCCATGGGCTGGCCATCCGGGCCGTTAGCTCAAGAAAATCGACGCCCCATAGGTCTCTCTAAGGATAGATTTTATTCTCTTTATCCTATAAGGATATTATTATATTTATAGGATATGCATGGATCCTTTCCTTATGGGATTATGGTAATGCATTATAAATATAAGGTAAGAGATAAAGTCTAGGTTAATCCTCAATTACACAAGCATTATTTACGTGCATCTCTAGTGTGAGATTAGAGGATTCTCGAAAATTGTGAGAGAGCTTGAGGGTGATTTTCGAGCATTCTCCATAGATCGTCCTCACTCGGCGTTGGAGATTGGGCAACGGGATACTGTCGGAAGGTCAAAGCACGAGTCGATCCATTCGATCCGTTCATCCCGTTTGACCGACCTCTGCGGATCGAAGGTAAACACGAGAAAACCCTACGTGTTGCAATTAATTATTTAGGCGCATGATAGGAATATAATCAATGTATTTGGTGAATTAAATATCGAGATAGATCCTCGGGCGAGGGCTAAACTAGTTTTCCTACATCGGACGAATCGATTGTCATAATTTGACAAAATCAATAATGTCAAGTTCGATGAAGGAAAGTGATTGATTGCATGACCATGTAGAGCAAATGATCAATCTCTTGGAGAGCTCGAGTTGGTTGGATGATATATTGATGGCGTGGTCGAGAATCGATATGATCCTCAACACTTTGCCCAAGTCTTTTGATGACTTCCGTTATAGAAACGAGTCCTTTATGATAAGAGTTATACTCTAGATTCATTGAAGAGGATCTAGTAACGGAAGAGCGTAAAATGGGTAAAGGTGCACGGTCTTTATGCACGCACCTCAAAGAAAACCTTTGCTTTATCAAAGATGAAAATGGAAAGTGGAATTGAGGCTCTACCGGTGGTTTGAAAAAGCGAAGGAGAAGGCAAGTACTTCAAGTGCGGTGAGGCGGGCATTGGAGGCTAAGTGCCCCAAGCTCGAGGCTCAGTCATGCCATTGCTTTAATGTGAAACATGTTTAGCGACTTGTTCTACCCATTCTTGGGTAGTAGACACGAGTCTTGTTGATCATGTTTGTTACACTTGCGAGGGTTCTGCGGACAAGGAGCTGTTTGATGGCGAGATAAGGATCTCCATGGGCACGCGCGAAAGTCGAGGCCGTTGCGGTTGGAAATGTTACTTTATGTTTTGAGAAAGCAGTTTTAGTTTTGAAAGATGTTTTATATGTGCGATTTTCGGTGGAACCTTGTTTGTTTGAAATTATTTACTCATGGATATTACATTATTTTTGATAGTGGTGTTTCTATCATGAAATAACGAAGTTATCTCGTGTTGTACGTTATATAATTTGCTTTATACTATTTACAAAACATAATACCTATAACTATGTTGCATCTTCATCAAACCCTAAAAAGAAAGTTTTCTTCATGAAGATGACACTACTTTCTCTGGCATCTTAGATTAGGTCACATCAATCTAAATAGTATCAAAGGCTGGCTAAGAATGGGCGTTGGGTAATCTCACGGTTACTCCGTTCCGGTCTGCGAATCTGTATAGAAGGTAAGATGTCGGCCCGGACCCTTCAAAGCGAAGGGTTATAGAGCTAAAGAAATGTTAGAGCTAGTCCATTCGACTGTGTGGACAATGTCCACACAAGCTCGTGGAGAATGCGAGTTTTTGTCACTTTCATTGGCGATTACTCAAGTGCGGATACATATATACCGCTTCACCGCAAGTCGAATGTTTTGAGAAATTCAAAGAGTTCAAGGCGGAAGTGGAGGCGAAGCTTGGTAAGAGTATCAAGTCCTTGCGTTCGATCGCGGTGGCGAATACCTCCGTGTGAGTTTATGGACTATCTAGTGAAGTGTGGGATTACATCCCGCGCAAGACTTCACCGGCACACCACACAAAATGGTGTGTCGAGGCGAAGAAATAGGACTCTTTTGGAAATGGTTAGATCTATGATGAGTTATGCTACATTGCCTATTTCGTTACGGGGTATGCCTTGGAAGCGGCGGCATACTTGCTGAATCTAGTACCATCAAGTCGGTCGAAAAGACCCTTTCGAGGTTGTGGTTTGGCGCAAGCCCGGTTTAAACCACATAAGGATATGGGGCGATCCGACACGTGTCTTTGAACAAGAAGGCGACAAGTTGGAGGCTAGATCCGGCGCAAGGCTGTTTATTGGCTATCCTAGAGGAGCGAAGGTGGTTTATTCTATAGTCTAAGGATCGGGAAGGTCATTATTAGCACTAATGCTCGATTCTTAGAAGAGGACTACATGAAAATCATAAATCAATGTTGAAATCATTCTTGAGAATTAGAAGATGATCGTATTCCATCGCGATTAGGCGAAGGTGCGAGATGTCGAGTCTAGTGGGAGGATCGACACGGATACTTCAAGAAATTGAAGTGGGTCGAGTTCCTGGAGATACCGGCCGTACAAGTGGTACCTACCCGACCAAGTTGTGCAGATGAGAACCACAAGTTTCTCGCACCCACCTTTGCCATAGTGCACAGTGAGAACCTCGTCGTAGTGGGAGGGTTGTTCATCAACCCGGCGATTTATGTTCGTGGGACAATCTTGGATATAGTCTAGGAAGCGAGCAGCAATAATCGACCCATGGACATACGAGGAGGCGATACAAGATATTGATGCAAGATCATGGCACACCGCTATGGACTTAGAAATGAGTCCATAACGGCTATGGATGTATATGAAAGACACCTCTACCGGATGGCGAGGAAGCCGTGGGTAGTAAGTGGATATACAAAGGAAGAGATTCCGATGGAGGGTTTGGCTTTTAAAGCCGGGCTTGTGGCGAAGGGTACACTCAGTTGAGGGCATCGATTTCGATGAGACCTTTTGCTGTAGCAATGCTCAAGTCCATCGAATTCTTACGGCCATAGCAGCCCACTTGAACACAGAGGTTTGGCAAATGGATGTTAAAACCGCTTTTCTAAGCGGTTACCTTGAGGAAGGTAGAGACATCTATGTGCGACAACCCGAAGGTTATGTGGTAAGGGTGAAGAGCATCTAGTATGGAAGCTTAAGAAGTCCATTTATGGACTTAGCGAACCTCCGATCATGGAACTTACGCTTTGGCGAGGTGGTAAAGTCCTATGGATTTACCAGGTTGCCTAGCGAGTTGTGTGTATAGGTTAGATGTTAACGGTGATGTGGTATTTCTTGCACTTTATGTAGATGACATTCTTCTAGTTGGCAACAACGTGAAGGCATTATCGAGGCGTAAAAAGTTGGTTATCAATCGGTTTCAAATGAAAGACTTAGGAGATGCGGTGTACATTCTTGGGATCAAGGTTTACCGAGATCGCAAGAAGAAAATATTGAGCTTATCTCGGGCGTCTTACATTGATCTTGTGATTACTCGTTTTAGTATGCGACCGCCAAGAAAGGATTGCTACCTTTCGGACATGGCATTCCTTTATCTAAGAGCGATCACCTATATTTACCAAAGAGATAGAGAAATGAGACAAGTTCATATGCTTCGCCGTAGGAAGTCTCATATACGCAATGCTATGCGAGGCCCGATATACGCTATCACGGTAGGCATAGTAGCTAGATATCGATCTAACCTGGATAAGCTCATTGAATTGCGATAAAGCATATACTCAAGTACACGAAAAGGACTCGAGATTATAGGCTAGTTTACCGTGCGAGATAGTCTAATGCCTTTGGTTTATATAGACTCGGTTCCAAGTGACCGTGATGAGAAAAAGTCGACCTCGGGCTATGTGTTTACCTTGGGAGGTGGAGCCGTATCTGGCGGAGTGCAAAGCGGCGATGCATTGCGGACTCTACCATGGAAGCCGAATATGTAGCGCACGGAGGCTTCTAAAGAGGCTGTATGGTTTAAGAACTACTCATGGATCTAGATGTGGTACTGGTTTGCCCAAGAGTATCATAGTTCTTGTGATAACTTTCGGTGCGATGCAAACTCGAAGGAACCACGGACCCACAAGGCGACCAAACACATAGAGAGAAAGTACAATATCATACGAGAAATCGTTAGGCGGTGGCGTCGTTGATTGAAAAGATTGATACGATGGAAAATCTAGCTGATCCATTCACAAAGAGCACATACACAAAAGTCTCAGAAGTGCGTTCGAGGACTTGGATTGCGCTTGATGGCACCCACTTAGAAAGGAAACTTTTGTATAAGTGGGAGAAGCAAAGTGATGGTTATTTGTAATAGCTAGTAGAAAGACACATTGTATACTAAAAGTTTGCTTTAGTATAAGTGAGAGATTGTTGGTTTTATATATTGAAAGCAGTTTGGTTGAGCTTGTATACAATGTTTCTGTTACCACTATTACAATCTCCTATCTCGAATTGAATACTTGATTGCATATATCGTGTCCCCTTATCTCATATATAAGTTAGATCATACGGTGTGTGAAGATCACGAAGTCATGTATGATTGGTCAAGCTTAATGAGATATAAAAGTTTCACGGTGAGACAACTTGAGGACGAGTTGTCGGTATAGGTTCTGATATAGATAAGAAGTGACTTGACTTAGTTGCTTGTCTATCTTTGGTACGTCTCGCACGTATTGAAGGATCACGGTGAGATAAGTTCTTCTATCGACCATAGTGAAGAACCAAGATCTCGGTGACTTACGATGATCTAAACCTCGATAAGGTATTAGGTGAGTATGAGTTCGCGACCATCACTTTGACTTGTTATGGGTGAGGTTATATGTTCTAACTTGATATTCTCGCATCTTGGGTGGTGGCGGTGCTTGTATGTCATGCTAGTTATGCGTATCAGTCACCGTATCCGTTTAGGAAGATGGCGTCCCTTAAGGAGCTCAAAGGTTTATTGTACTAAACCCTGCGGGTTGACTTAGCTCAAGTACAATAATAAGGTTGAGTGGTACTACTTAAGGAATTAAAGATATTAATTATTTTAAGCGATCGAGAATCTATAAATAATTAATGGATGTTCGATATCTTAAATCTGAGGGATTCGTAATGTCTAAGTGCAAGCCGACTCAACTTCGGTAATAAAGGGGTAAGTCGGCATTTATTCTCTAGTGGCATGAATGAATGTTTATAAATTAATTTATGTTACGGGTGAACATAAGATAATTAATTTATTTGAGGCCATCTTTATTCCTTGCATTTGATCCATGGGTGGCCCATCCAGGCCGTTGGCTCAAGAAAATCGGTATGGGTCTCTCTAAGGATAGATTTTATTCTCTTTATCATATAAGGATATTATTATATTTATAGGATATCATAAATCCTTTCCTTGTGGGATTATGGTAATGCATTATAAATATAAGGTAAGAGATAAAGTCAGGTTAATGCTGTAATTAAACCTAGTATTTTCGAGAATCACTGAGAGCTTTGTGAGGTTATCGAAAATTCCATAGAAGTGATTGGTGATTTTCGAAGCATTCTCCATAGATCGGCCTCACTCGGCGTTGGAGATTGGGCGGCCGGGATCGATCCGGAAGATCGAGCACGAGTCTCGATCCGTTCATTCCGTTCGATCCCGACGGATCGAAGGTAAACACGAGAAAACCCCTACGTGTTGCAATTAATTAAATAGGCGCATGCTAGGATTATAATCAATGTATGGTGAATTAAATATCCAAGATAGATCCTCGGTGAGGGCTTAACATATGTCATCCCTAGAGTGATGTCTTCGAGACTTTGGTATTTATACTCATCACTATTTCAAGTCATGAGTTGGGAAATTCTATTCATGTGGCCTAATTCATTGTGATCATAAGCTATTATCTTTCTCATATTATTACATAGCCTCTCTTTTATTACTCCCGTAATTTCATTCCTTTTTGGGGTAGCTATGTTATTGGTCTTGCTACTTTAGAGAGTTCTCAATGGCTCTTTGATAGTAGCCCATTTATCTAAGAAATTCTGGTCTCATTTAGGTCATCGACGACTTTCATTCTTAATTGCTTTGTCCTTTGTCGGATCTACATCGATTTCTTTTAAAGATCATGTTTCGAGGAATTTTCCCCTTTAAGCGAAATCCACAATCTTGTACTTGGCAAAATCTTGACTCTTAAAAGTCGTAAAACAGGTCCTTGATATTCTTTATGTTCTTCCTAGTCCTTTGAATAGGTAAGAACTTTATCCACAAAGATTAAGATAAAAATTATCTAAATGCGTGTGGAACACTCGATTTACGAGGTTCATGATCGGTGGTGCATTTGTCGATCAGAATGGCTTAACTATTATCTCATAGTAACCATATCTTATTGAACAATTCGCTTTTGTATTTTGGATACCATTCTACTAGGACCATATAATACTATACCAAAATGCCTAAATGAGGACTTTTATTCATTATCTACGGTCGGTTTATCGAGCGATTGATTCTAAGGCGTCAGTTCTTTTTACACCCAAAATTTCGACACCACATTTAACATATTCACGAAATATTCCAACTACATTTATTTTACTCATTCTACCCATATTACCTACATATGAGTCTCGTATTATCATAGGATTACGTATCTGGTGACCTTCGTCGGTCGTACCTTTAGATCAGAAACTTATCTATTTCTCGTCGTTTTACCTCGTATATCAAGCGATCTTTCTCTTTCAAAGAGCAGGGGTCTGCTGCTGCTCCTGTTTCTTCTTGATACCGAAGTTGGTGTTACTTTTATCGAAAGTAAGGTCGAGTTGGTAGTGGTAATACTCTAATCCATGAGGCGATAAGATCTGTCCTTTTGCCCTTCTCACCTCTTATTGGTACCATTGATGGCACGGGGCGTGGGGTGGCATTTGGAACATTAGGGTACATCATTTTGTCACGCGTGTGGTGTAAATTGCAGGGGACTAGGACAAGTACTTGTAGGTGCCGTTCCATCGTATTATGGGTATACTTGAGCACATTGACAAATCTGGTAAATCACTTGACCTTTGGAATTTTATCATGGAGAAAATATTCTTTTGAAACTTCTTTTGCAAAATCACCTTAATCTGTTGTGGCAAGCATGAATAAGTTGTTGGATACCATCCTCGTTTGTCACTCTATAACTTTGAGCGTCCATCCGAGGTGTAAAATTTTCTCCAAATCTGTTCTAAATCCATGCCTAGTTCATAATAAAAGAGCCGATCGCTCGTGTGAGTTCCATGCTTGTAGGCCACATGGTTAATCTCTTACCGTTAAACTTCCGTTTTACGCCATTTGTAGCGGATATTTCTAGAATAAGTTCGACTTAATTTAAGCAATGGAGGGAATTTTAAACAAGAAGGATCTCTTAAGGAGTATACACTTTAAGGCGTATATAACACGTAGACTACTTATGACACTTCTCATGACACTCGTCTTAATACTCATTTCGTCTACACCTTTAGTGGTATATCGCTCTAAATTTATTCGCATAATGCGAATAGTGGTACTAATATCACGTAAGCAAAACCTTTTAACGAAAAGATTTGGCCCGAGCCTACGATCACGTGAATGATAGCCATTTACGAAACTTCTTGTCTCTAAAATTATATCTCGTTCTCATAGATATAATGATTTAAATCATTGGATAGAACTTTAGGCGATTCTAGGCTCGATTCTACGCTTGAGCAACTCTTGCGATGGCCATGATTTTCGTATAGGTAAGGGGTTCTAAATCTTGATCGCTTACCTAAATTGGGTTCCATCGCTTCTGCGTGCTTGCACATTGTCAGCGAAGCACCTAATTGAACAAAATCTTATAGGTATTAGAAATTTCCTCATACCTATCACATCTTTTGGGTTTTGTTTGTTACATTTTGGTCTGAAGTATAGGCTTTGGTCTACGGTGTTCCGTTTATTCAAGTAAACATCTATTTCATATGTCGTTGTCCTTTCCATTGGGACATTATGTTCACTTGCTATGGCCTTACATTGCCTCGTTCACCTCATACTTCTCGGATATACGTATCGTTAAGCTTTTACCAATAGCATTTGTGGTTAGGTCTACATCAACCTATCCGTTGGTATTGATATTTCGATAATTAAGTCTTATCGTGAGATCGTGTGTCTCTATCAACATTATTCATTCCTATTCGAATATGAATGACTTAATTCCCTTTACTTCATCGATCTTAGGAATATATTTCTCATAGATCCTTGTTTTAACTCTTTTCAAGGAAACTCTTATTTATCAAGTCATATGTCTTTGAAGCTTATATAGTGTCGGGGCTATCTTATAATCATTATAGCTCATGGTTTCTTTAGTTATTTCGACTTTTGTCCCTTTCTCTTGGACATGGTATTTGAAAGTAATCTTACTTTCGTTATACTTGGTTTCCACTTTCGGGACTAGAACAGTTAGCATTGTCGTATGGCTTGGTAGAATTAGTACATTCGTACCATAACTTAAATTCCAAGCATCGTTCTTCCATGTCTTGGCTTTGAAGATATTTTCTTCTTTGGATTTACATACTAGGGCTATCCTTGTCGTTCACACAATCTCAAAGATTATGGTTTCTCAATCTCATTATCATATGTTTAACGAGTTTCAATTACTTGGAATCGATTATGCTCAAGCATAATCTCATTGTTGAGTATATGGCGAGATCTATTTTACGAGGCGCTATCATTTCCTTATATATATGTATTCACGGAAAAGAGTATTTTGTATGCATCTTTATTCTTTTAAACATGTCCAACCTACTAACGAGGTTCGAGGACAACCAACTATCTTAAAGATAAGTTGTAATCTCTCTTGTTATTACATAAAAGGAGTTCATATCCCACGGATATCATATACTTTTCTTGCTTTCACTCTTGCATTCGATGCTAAAGAGTATCTTATTCATAACTTGATTATCTGCGATCATATAAAGGTATAACTACTGTTATCAATCTTCGTAAAGCCCATCGAGGTCGTCACGTCCATGTGTATCATAGGAAAAATATCTCGTCTCATCGAGATTTTCCTTACATCCCTTTCTTGATGCGAAACTTTTGGGTGGTGAAATAAGTCGACCTATTTCATGCACGATGTTTATCGTTTCACTAATTAGGTACTTAGGTGACAAGGTAAGTCAGCGTTAAATCGTACTTGATGGTTTCGAGAGTCGAGAAAGAATTATCACGACTACTTGCAAAAGCGTTGTCTCGCAAATCGAAATAACATCTTCTCAAGATTGAATCGATATACTTTTAGACCGAATAAATGGGTCTCTAGGGTCCGAAGACCAGAATAGCGACTACGAGATTTCTTTGGTCATATGGGCTGGCGGACCCGTCCTGAGATGTTTTCTCGATCACGCTAGGATTTGGGTTCAAAAGGATACTTTATGAATTTTGGGTTGAAAATTTTCTTGGAAGAAGTGAGAAACTCGAATGAATTCTCAATTGGAACTAGGTCATAGAGTTAAACTCAGCGGCGAAATTGGGTGATGAATATAATTTTGAAAGCTTATATACCCATAATAGGTCATCAACCAAGGTTCTTATGTACATCGTGGCTCTACTTGTATTCTTGGCAATCTTACTTTCTTAGTAACATTCTAAGATTAGTATCATACTATAACGTTCTTACTTTCTATAAATCATAGAGCTAGTTTCAATTGATCCTCGTGAATCACGGGTAGGAATCAGAATTTGGTCCTTCATAAGAAATGAAGTACAGTACATTAAGAACACGTGGTAGCTGTACGTAAATCGGAGTTCACGATCGAGAACTAATCAAAATAAAATCACTGCGGTGCGGGAAAAATTTGTGGCGCTTGCGCCGAGGTCATAGCGATGCGGCGCCAAGGTCGTGCATGCCGTTACCGATGCCGCGGTAGTACAGAGAAATGCCTACGTCGGTGCATAAGCTACCAAAGTCGATATGTCAAAGTCGGCGTTATAAATTCCGAAATCAAAGTCGGCGGTTGCACGTACCGGTCGAAGTCGAGTCGCACAATTTCGTATAAATCTTTTGCTTTTCGATACTCAAGATGGAATGAGGTTCTCAAATCCATCGTTACTCTTGTTTTGTAATGGAAGGAAGTTCTTACTTCTATGTTCTTTCGTAAAGGGATCATGCTTCTTAAAAATCTACGTTACATTGAGCTAGCATGCTCGTCATCATAAACAACTTTGAAGTTTGAAGTAAAAATTCAAATATTCATACGTAGCTCATTTATGCGCATGTACTTCATCGAATTTTATGAATTCAACATATCATTTTGACAAATCGGGGTCGATCTCAATCACTTTAAAGCATGAATAACATAACTTTGTTCATAATAATGAACCCTTATTGAATTTCAGGATTTCAAATATTTCATCTTTGGCATATCATGCCGAAACTTCCTCACATCATTGTCATCATCTCCCTTATATCTTCCTTCTTTTCATAACTTTCTCGACAAATCATTTGTCATAACATTCATTCTCAACCTTTCTCATAGCTTTCATTTCTTTTGAAAGATCATTTCAATCATCCTTCACTTCAAACTTTTCGATTTCAAAGCGAGAAAATCATTTATCTATCATAAATCAAATCCTTTAAGTTTCCTTAAATATGGGTCCATACACGCATATTGTGGGAATCTTTGAGCTTTCCTTAAATATGGGTCCGTACTGCGTATTGTGGAAATCTCTTTTGAAAAAAATAAAATCATTTCCATCCTTTTTCACTTTCAATCTTTTCATTTTATTAGAATAAAAATCATAAACATTCATCTGGCCAGGGTAATTTTCAAAACTTTGGAAAGAGAATCATTTACCTCATTTCGGTTGAGCATGATGTGATGGAGTGTTGAGCATTGTCAAGTGACCTTTAAAAGTCTAGTGACTCAATCTAGACTTAACCTTAAAGGAGATTTTGGGTTGAAGCGGACCGCTCGATACCACTCTGTCACGTCCCCCAATCTAAGTAGGATTTAGAAGGATTGTAACTCTAAGCAGTATAATTAAGCAGAATTCTCCTTAACAAAAGCCGTAATTCATATGACAAGCATGTTCTTGGACTTTAGTACATAACTTAAGTTCTTCAGCGGAAAACATGTGATATGTACATATGACGATGTACTATCAAGATATAAATCTTTGACAATATTCTATTGCTCAACCTTTGCTCATCCATCATATGCTCAACTGCACATTTAAAACAAACATGTGAAATTTGAGTACAAAAATGCACTCGGTGGACTCATGCCAAAACATTTTATCATTTTGAATTACTTCACTTGATATCATGGTAAGACGAGGGTTTTGTTGAAATGCCTTGTCTTACTAAAACATTTTCGAGTTCGTAAAAGTTACTTGGCCAAGCATTTTGTTGGTGTGTATGATCCATATCCATAGTCTCATCTCATCACAATATCATAGATCAAGCGTCGAGAGGAGGCCTCACTTCTACTGACGCCGCAACAACCCGTAATCCCATCGGCACAGATCGCATTAGGTGTACGTTAACATATCATAGTTCCAACCTTCCGCCAATCCTAGCCGGGCATTAACCTCCGCACGGGACCCGATATATAAAAAGGTTGCGTGCGACCCGACAAATGACATAACTTTGTCATCATCTAGTTCCAACCGGCCTGACCCTAACAAGGCATAACGGATAGGATCCGTACACAAAGCAGAACATTTTGGCGAGATAATGTAATAAACATTTATCAACGAGTTGAAGATAAGCGTAATAAATAAATTCATTTGTAAAGGGTAGCAAAGTCGTTTTGTTTGAAAGAGAGCCCACACGGACTATGGTTCGTCTAACGAGTTCTTAAGTTTGATTTCTCGTCAGCGCCGGTCGTCGCGTCCGCGTCCACACCTACGTAAAGTAATGTTTTAGTACGTCGTTCTCGTTTCTCGAGACTCTCGAAGTCTAGAATAAACTTGATATTCTATATCGATATAAAGCGAATTCATAGCAATTGATCGCTTTTCAATTCGTATTTCAATTGAACCGTTCTCGTTCTTGACGTTCAATTATATCGTTTTAACCTTTCGGTTTAAGCGTTCAGCGTATTATCGTTTCTCGACATCTGGATTTTTAATAGTAATTTCTTACTAATTCATGTTATAAATCGATTTCAATCGATTTCTTTTTATAAAGTCCTATTTCTCGATTTGTCACGTAAATCTATGAACTTTATTAATATTTTCTTAAACATTAATCCATTTATCCATAATCCTTATTATTGATTATAACGTTTATTAAATAAAGCGTTTCGTTATAACATAGTGATCTATGTTTATAAAATTTTATAAATTCCCAATATATCTAAAATAATATTTAGACATATAATATATATCCTCCTAATTAAAAGGTTTAAAATCCTTATAGTTCCTTTAATGCTTTGGAAATTCTTAAAATTACAATGATTTCTAAGAATTTTTCTAAATCATATAGTATAGTATTATACACTTATGGTCATTAACTTGTATTAATATCCTCCATATAACAATCGATCATCACCATAATCACATAAGGTATATCTACCTAGGGAGTTCAACATAGTCAAAATTCAAGTATTTAATTTTTGGCAAAGCGACTTAAAACAACCCAGTGTCATACTTTGACGATTTATAACTCTCGACTCAAAATCGTATGACCGTACAAGGATACATTCGAAAACCTCTAAACATGTACTATAAGTTCTAAGAAGGAAGTCGACCCAAAAGTCGTGGTTCTGGAGATATAGGGTCTCAAAGTGGACAACTCGAACTGACTTCTATACTTGAAAATTTTGAGTTTCAGATTTAGCTTAACGACGAGGGATTTTGCGAGGCTCGTAACTTTTGACTCACAATACCAAAATGACTGAAAGATACCATTTTAGAAACCTTGTAATAAGAACTACATGTTTCATGAAGACCATACTGGAAGATACTTGATGCATCGAGAAATACGTAAGTTCAAAGTTGACTAGTTGGAAAGGACAACATTCAAGTAGGTGACTTTGGGTCAGTGAAAAGTATACCTATAAGACTTGGTTTGGGATCAAACTTTCCAGATCAACACTAGACATGGTAAGGAACATTTCTTATGAAGAAACCCAAGTCAAATTCGGACTACAAACGGCTTGAACATCTCACGCAAAAGTCGGACTCGTAGGGTTCATTAACAAAGGAATTAGACTAAGGCAGTTTTGACAAAAACACCTACTGTAATGCGTCAACTTTAAAAATTCACTGAGAGCTTATTATAAAGAATCTGGAAATACAACCCATCAGATTGGAAATCCACTTAAGTCTAGTTTAATTTAGAAAAAGCATCACTCAATTATTCAAAATAGATTGGGAGATAAAAATATTTTACTACAAGCTACCGCTACTGTGACAGTTTTGTGCAGTTCATTTGTAAAATCTTAAATAAATACTAAACATTTTTATAAAATTCTGAAAATTTACATAAATCTTCTAGACATGCTAAATTATGTTTATGAAAAATTTTAGAGTTTCACCAATAGCCAAACTCGAAACGAAATCCACGGACCGTGGGTGATGAACACCGAAATTTTACAGATTTGTGCAGTGTGTTTGACAAATAGAATTAAAATAGCAAATCAAGTTGTATTGACTTGAAATTTTACAGAGACGTAATAGACACGTTTAATGTAAACATAGTAAAATTTCACTTTCATCTGACCACTTCAACTTAGTCAAATAATTTTATTAAGTTACTGTTTTTGTAACATACTTCCAGTTTTCAATTTTAAGCTTATTCTTCTTGTATGCATTTCATATAACCACGAAAATGGTGAATCTATCACCCCAAATCACCACCAAGATCATTAATCTAAGCATGCAAGTATGATTTAGTCATGTCCAAGAGTCATAGGAGGTAGTCATACCTCAGCCATGAATTGAAGATGAATGAGAGATGGAGCTTGAGCTCTCTCTTCCATGGTGGAAATGGTGTAGGAGAAGAAGAAGAGGAGAGGAAGGGAGGGCGTCTGAAAATTTTGGGAGAGAGAGGAGAAATGGCTGATCCAAAGGGAAAGAGGGTATGAGGTGGTGTTGGGTGACAAGTGTCTCTACATACACATGCATGTCTACACTTGTCACTACCTCCCATGCGCCTCTACACTTGTCACTACCTCCCATGCACCTCTACACTTGTCACACACTCTCTCTATACACTCACATGCACGTTTTTTATATCTATATATCTATGTATATATATCATTTTAATTGATTAGTTAGGCTATTTAATTAATCCAATGTCACTTAGATACATGTGATAGGAAAATCAACAAGATAAACTTGCATACATAAGTGTATAGTTTTCGGCTATTACATTATGCCAATGGGTCAAATTTTATTTTCCATACCAAACATTGATATATGTTATAACATATAGTTTAGATGATAATTAATATCATAGTATAAATTAGCGGGATCAAATTATACGATAAAACCACAAAATTGAAACTAGGGTTTTGAAATTGAGAATTTGATCAAATAATTCCTTCTTGATCTAGCATTGATTTAATGCTAAATAATCTGTAATTACATATAATAATCATAGGAAATTAATTACTATAATTCTTTGATCATTAAACTCACTTTCCATTTAGTCTTTAAGCGTTAACGTTTGAAGCGTTGCAAAACGTTAATTATCGACTCGTCTCGAAATGGTCGTAATAAAGTTGCAATCACTTTATTAAATTATTCCATTAATAATGGAATTTAATTCTAAACAATTGCTTAGAAAATTTCATGAAATTTTAACTATCGATCTGTGATCGACGTTAAAATAATATTATCGTCTGACTTTATAAACTTCTATTTCTAAATTCACAATTCTCGGTGAATGTTAAAATAGGAATTCATTCATTCATTAAGTAAATAATCGAAATCATTATTCGATATCCTCTTGATTGAATCATCTCTGCAATTTCTAATTTACGGGTTCTAAATACCGTAATTAGGCATCTAATTCTGCGGGATATTACAATTTCTCACCTTTTAATCGGGATCGATCGGCGAAAACAATGTTTTTCTACTTGGTTTGAAGAAAAATTTGAAGAACACTTCTCTATTTTTTTCTCTCAATTTTCGGTCACAATGTTATTAGGAAGGAAGTGATTTTCATTTATTTGATTATATAAGGGGGGTGGAATGTAATATTCCAAAGAAAGGAACGTCTAATTACAGTATTTTAAACCCGTGAATTAGGGTTTTGCCGTATATTATTTTTGTGTGACATCGAATATTGATTTCGATTCAGTATCATAATGTAATTCCTTTTTATATTCACTAAAATTGTGAATTAAGGGATAGAATGTCGCAAGTAATTCGGCGGTATTATTTTAACATCGATTACGTGTCGAGCGTCGAATTTTACGAAATTTTCTAAGCGTGACTGGAATTAATTTCCATATTAATTTCTATATTAATGGAATATTATTTACAAAGTAATGCGAACTTCTGCGACCATTTTGAGATAGTCGATTATTGGCGTTTTGAGGCGTTTTGACGTCAACATTTAAACGTTTTGAAAAATGGGTTTAATGACCCGAAAATTATTATATTTAATTTTCTATTATTATTTATATAATTACAGTATTATTAAACATTAAAATCAATATTAAAGCTATGGGAACTCGATAATTACATTATGTGAATTTGAAACCCTAATTTTTAAAACTAGGGTTTCTCATGAAATGATACCATTAAATTATCCTATGCTATTATCTATTATCTAAACTATATGTTATGACATATATGAGTATATTTATACGAAAATGACTTGTGAAATCAAAGGGCGTGACTTATAATTTTTAGCCCTAATTAACTATTTTAGTACATTATGCTATGTGATGATTTAATTATTTAATTGACATGTATTATATATCTATGACTTATACCTTGATTAATATATTGTATTAAGGATCAAATAAAATAAAATCCACCCTTGAACCCATGATAGCCGTCGGTATGCTTACCATTAAGCATGATATTACTTTTCTATTGCCCGATGCATGACCCTTTTAGCCTAGCTAATCATCACTAAACCCACTCCTAAAATGCTGCAATTATTCTATTGGGTGTGTGTGTGTGAGAGAGAGAGGAGCATTATAGGGAGGGACTCTTCCTTCACCCCTTTTCCTTATACACTCACTCCATTTGAACACCAAAACACTCCATTCTCCCATTTCAACAAGAAAACCGAGAGCACTCCTCCTCCATTCTAAAATTCTTCTTCTTCTTCTTCTCCATTCACTTTGAGGTTTGATACCTAGCATTGTTCCTTTGAGACCTATACTTATTCCAAAGGTAAACTAAGGACCATGGTTGATTTTACTTCCATTTGTTCGAAAAGTCGAGCATGTTCATATATCGTCGTATGTTTTGAATGTTCTTATATATGAGATATGGTGTATGTACATGTTCTTGATGATTTTTATTGTTAAAAATAGGAAATGTATGTTTGGATGAACATAGGTTATTGCATATGAAATATTTGAAAGGATCTAGCATATATATATTATGTTTGCACCTTAGAGCATGTTTAAAATTATTTTCGAAAATGTATAAAAATATTTTTGTGATGACCGAATGCTTTTGAAAATATTTTGAGGATGGATTATTGATCTATGATATGTTTAGAGTTCATAGTAATTTTTTTAGAATTTTTGGAAAATCCTAGACCTATTTTACAAGAATACCATGAGCATTAAAAATGATACCTTGGTGTATGATTTTTATTTTAAACATGCAATGACATATTAATGCTCTAGGACCTTGATTATATGTTATATGAATTTATTAGAATTTTTGAAGACCAAATGCACAATTTTAAAGAATCTAGTGAGCTTCAAAATTATATATGTTGGTGTATGATTTCTATTTTGAACATGCAATGGTATATTGTTGATCTAGTACATTGATTATGTGTTACATGATTTTGTTGGAATTTTTGGAAATCAATTACCATTTTTAATCAAAAAAGCTGTGAGCTTTGAGCTCCTTAAGGTGATGATTCAAATGGTTTTTGATGAATGTTATAATGTTATGTGGTTATATTATGGTGTATAAGCATAGTGTATAATTGTCAGAATTTTTGGAAACCAATTACCCATTACAATCAAAAAAGCCGAGAGCTTAATGCTCCATAAGGTGATGATTCAAATGGTTTTGGTTGATGTTATGATGTTATATTGTTATACTATAATGTTTGTGCATGATATATTTTGTTGGAATTTTTACAAAGTGTTTAGTATTTAATTTTAATATTACCGTGAACATTGAGGATTAATTTCTCGATGAATAAATTGTTTATGATGGACTATAGGTTATAAATATGTTATATATTAATGTTGAGACATTTTACTAAGTGTATAAAAATTTTGGGAATTGTTGGACAAATTTTGATAATTACCGTAGCCTTATAAAAATTATAAGGTAATAATCGAAGGATATTTGGATGATATTAATACATAATAATGACCATAGTGTATAATAATACACTATATGAAATTAGAAAATATTTGAAAATCATTTGGTAATTTTAACAAATTACAGAGGCATATATATATTTATAAGGATTTTAAATCCTTTTTAATCAAGTTTAATAATATATTATATGTCTAAATATTGTTTTAGACATATTTGGATTTTATAAAATTTTATAAACATAGATTACTATGTTTGAGACGAAGCGTTATATTTAATAACGTTATAAACGAAAAATAAGGTTTAATGATTTAAAGATTAATAATTGAGAAAATATTAATAAAGTCCTTGATTTACGTGACAAATCGAAATTATGACTTCTGAAAGAAATCGATTGAAAATCGATTTATATTCAATTAGTAAGAAATTACTATTTGAAAAGTCAAAATTGTTGACTTTGTTGACCTTGTTGACTTTTAAAGTCAAGCGTGCCAATATCGTTCGATAAATACGCTATATCTGCGTAAGGCGTACTAATGAGGTGAATACCTCATTAGTAAGAAAAGATTTCATAAATGAAATCCTTATATCGAAAGCGTATTCATATCGTTGAGCGTTTAAACCGGAAAGGTTAAGGCGAAATAATTGAGCGTATCTCGAAGAGCGAGAACTATTGATTGCAATACGTAATGAAAAGCGTATTGAATTCGTTAAGGAATTCGGTTTATAGCGATATTGAATATCGAAGTTTATCTTGACTTTGAGAGTCTCGAGAAGCGTGAGCGGCGTACTAAAATATCGCTTTTACGTAAAGGTGTGGGCGAACATGGCGGCCAGGACATTGACGAGGAATCGAACTAGGACTCAAATTAAGGCGAACCATAGTCCGGTGGGGCTTCTATCCAAAATAAAATCTGAGCTTTCTCGTTTAAATTATTTCCAAATGAATTTATTTACAATGCTTATTCATTGTTTACAATATTACGCAAAAATATTTACATTTTGTGTATGGATCCTATCCGAATGAATGATGTGAAATTTTGTGAAATGATATGATGATATGGAATGTTATGAATTTTGTTGGGTCGCGCCCAACCAGTTATGAAATCGATATCGGATCTGTCTTGGGAAGGCGATGCACAGCTAGGATTAACGTGTACACTTGAGTATTTGTGTCTTTGTAAGGACAATTCACGGCCGATCAGCGATAAGCGCATTTTACGTTTATAGTTGATATTTGAAAATGAGTTTAGCTCGTTTAATGTGCGTTTATGTATCGATTCTTATTGTTTTATCTATTTTTAGAAGATCTTGCTCTTGGGTGTTCCTTTGGCGTTTGTAGGTTTATATGTTGATAATCGAAGCAAGGAGCGGCCTTGCGAGAAAGTATTACAATCGACTGTTTCTAGCGACCGCCTGGCGGTCGCTAGGCTGGCCGCTAAGCAACCAGCGAGAACCCAGTGACGCGACCGCAACCTCGTGCCCGCGAGCAAGGCCTGGCGCGAGAACTCAGCTGGACGATTTCATGACGGTTCGAGAATAGCTAGCGACCGCTAGGTGGGTCGCGGTACCGTGCGGCGCGAGGCGAGCACGGCGGCGGCGGCGAGACAGACCTAGCGATCGCCCTAGCGATCGCGAAGAATGATCATGGTGGCGCGAAGGATAAAATTAGGGTTTCCACCCTTTTCTATAAATAAATGAAAGCCCTTGCTTCATTGGACCCATCGCCCCGAGCTCAATTTCTTGATTTTCCTCGGTTTTCCATTCTTTAGCTTTAGTCTTCATTTAGTTTAATTCTAGTATTGATTTTCCGTTGTTCTAGTTTAGTTTATCGTTTCGTTATCGATCGGAGCGTTTTTGTCCGATCGTTTTCCGTTGTTTTCCGTTCGTTCGCTTGGGATTGGATTGAAGACCAACCATTGTTCATCAACGTTTAGCTATGGGTTTTATATATTTAATTTCCGTTTTATGGTTAAATCGTATTTTATTCCGTTTATTATATGCAGCTGGTTTTATGTTCTAATCTAGGGTTTGCATGATTCGATCCTATATGTTGTGATTTACGCTATTGTTATTTACCTTCCGGGCATTGATTCATGATTCATGGTGCTTATCTATATGTGTTGATTTACGATCAATCTTGATGCATATCTAATTGCCGATTAATGGCGTAGCTGTATTAATTGTCAATCGATCTTGAATGCATGATACGAATAAGCCTTGAGTAAATGGCGAGATAGGACATTCGTAGGAAGCATATTCTTAGTGATCCATTTGGGTTGCTTATTTTCCTCTAGAGGCGTAGCGTGATAGGGAGAATTAGTAATCTCTGCCGAAATTATAAATGGCGAAGTTGTTGGTTATATATGTGATCTTCCATCTTATGCGGATTAAAGCGGTTAATAATAAGCGGGATAAACATCGTTGTGGATAGGATTGGTGCATCCTAGGGTTAGTCTTTCTTCATAGTTATCTTGGTGAGTTTATTGCTTTATTTTATATTTACGCTTGGTTACCTTTGCTTTGGATTAATTTCGATGCCTTAAACCTTTCAACCCTTTTTACGTGCTTGGATAATGATGAATTATCGTTGAGCTAGCTTCTATGTTTTCGTGATACAATCTCGTGGATACGATGCTTGCTTACCTATACTTACACCTTTTCGTGTTAGAAAATTAGCGATCAAATTTTGGCGCCGTTGTCGGGGATTGTTAAGATCACATAGGAATAATTTGACGATTTGGATTTATTAATTCAAGTTATATATATTATATTATATTATTTATTTTTGTGGATGCTAAATCCTCTCTTTTCTCGGTGGTTTATCGTACAAGATCTCGGGGACCTCACAGTATTATTAGATCCGAGATCGAAAGCTCTCAAGGAGAAAGGGCGAGAGAAGAGGCGGGCTGCAATGGCGGCCAATCCACGAGCAGGGCATTCCTCCGAGCAAGTTGCGCATGCTAGCTGACTTTGCGAGATGCAGCGTCGGATGGCGAATATGGGAATCATTGTCCCTGCTCGGAGGAAAGACCTACGAATCACATGTACCGACATCCCACGAATAGTTCTAAGGAGGCGGTTGGGGCCCATGCGTAGATCTGAACAATTTTGAGCTAAAACCGTACGATCGGTATGGTCCAAAGAGAAGCGGTTTGGGGAAGGAGTCACGGAAGACCGAATGCGCATCTCGAGACTTTCTCGATATTTATGACACCATCAAAGCAGAATGGGGTGCCACAAGACAAGATCCGGATCGCATGTTGGGTTTCTCATTGTGACGGTGAAAAGATGGTTGAAGTTTGGACGAGCGGCATCGACACTTGGAAACATTGCGAGAAGTTTCTTCGAAATACTTTCCGCCGTGACCTTGAAGATCATCGCGAAATCTCTCATTTTGCCAAAACCACGACGAATCATTATTGAGGCATGGGAGAGATTCGAGAGGTCTATTGAGGCGATGTCCACAACATGGGTTCTCAAGGAGCAACAAATCACACAGTTCTACGGTGGGTGACATGGCGGACAAGGGCATGGTGGATGCGTCGGTGAGGGCTGTTTATTGAACCGACAAGTAGGCGAGGCAAGCCGTATTGTAGAGGAGATGGCTGCAGCAGCTATCGATAGCCAGCGGAAGAACGCCATTGTTCAAGCATTGCTTTGTTGAGTGATTCAAAATATGGCGATCTCATGAAGAAGTTCACTCTTTTGAAGAGTCGATTGAGACGAGAACGTCGACCACATCAATCGGAGGAATCATCCGAATTTCCAACAACCTCCGCGAGACTTCACCGTTCGAGAATGGTTTAAGTCGAGCCGAAGAAGCCAAGTCTCGAAGACATGATCGTGATTGGTTGTAAGCAACCAACAATTGCAACGAACGAGTCGTTTATAAGCAACACGGGCGGAAGATAAATCATTTGGAGTCCTTTATCGCGGCTATGGGAAGCATATGAAGATGTTGGAAAATCAAATTGGTCGAATAGCCGTACAAGTGAATGCACTACAAAGATGGGCCAATTTACGAGTGTCTGGTGAACAGAAGAATCGGTGCTTCGCCATCCAGGCGAGGTGGACAAGCTTACGCGAGCCCTACCGAGGAAGAAGAGCATGAAAGCACACGGGCGAAACTCGCGACCGAGCTCGCGACCGCGAGCCCGATCGCGAGTCGAAATTTTGCCACGAAGCTCGCGACTAAGCCCGCGACGCGTGCACCGACCATGAGCCATCGAGTGTCGTCTTCGCCGAGCTGTTCGCGGCGACCCGGCGCTCGTATGCCACCCATGACAATCGGCGAGAGGATGCTGAGAAATCGTGTGACTCCCGCCCATAGCTTCGCGCGAGGAAGGAGTCAGCAGCAGATACCTCGCGACCTTCCGGTGATCGCGAGGTCGGCGAAGAAACCTCGAAGCAAATCCTCGCGCGTACACTCCTCCGGTCCGTTTAAGTCGACTTATCAAGTCGAAATATGACGAGTTTGCTCGTTCAAAGAGATTTTCAAAAGTTGAGATAAATTTGCCTCTCTTTGAGCGCTTCGAAACATCGGGATACATAAAATTCTTAAAAGGCAGCTTGCAAGCAAGAAAAAGCGGGAAATTTGAGAAAATCACCCTATCAGAAGAATGCGGTGCCGTCTTGCAAAGAAGCTCCCTCTGAAGCAAAAGGATCGGCGGTTTCGTTAGAGTGCGAGATCGCCGGCGAGACTTTTCCAAATGTTTTGTGCGACTTGGGGACGAGCATCAATCGATGCCATTGAGCGTATTCAACCGGCTACACCTAGGAAAGATGAAGCCGGCGAAGATTTCGCGATGATGGTGACCGTTGATCACATATCAAAAGGTATCGTCGAAGGCGTGTTGGTAAATTCGGGTTTTGTTTTCCTGCCGACTTTGTTATTTTAGATATTCCGAATTCAAACAACAACCACTAATCTTAGGTAGACCTTTTCTAGCAATGGTCGTGCGTTGATTGATGTCTTGGGGAAGGCAATCTCACGTTTCGTGTTAGCGATGAGGAGCTCAAGATTTCCATATCTGACGTCATCAAGCAACACGATAGTGGAAAGCGGAAGATTTGCTTTCGATCATGACTGCTTTGCGCCGCTGCGTCTCCGTTTAGAGGTACTCGACCGATCGAGGAAGCTGCGAAGGAAGAAGTGGACTCGGCATGGAACTCCGAGTGTATCGTTCAAGTTTGGGGGCCCTTCCATAGTCGGTGGTGGAGATCCGTGAATGCTAAGTTTAGGAGGATCCATAAGTTGGGAAAGATGTGCATTGCCACAAAAAGCGCGGATTGAAAAAGGTTAGTAATGGTCTAGCTAAAGACATTAAATTAAGCACTTGTTGGGAGTTAACCCAACGCTTTCTTTGTTTTTGTTTTTGTGTTTTGTTTTGTTTTTCATTTTTGTTGCTTTTTGTCGTCTTTTATCTTTCTTTTCGTGTTGTGTCTGTCGATCAACAAGTTAAGTGAAGTGTGTTAATCCATGTGGCCAATGAGGATAGAAAATTTTTGGGAAATTTAATGATAGTGCACATGATATGTTAGAAAATAGCGCATGAATGACGTGAAATGGCTTAGGCTTGTTGTTTTCACCATTTGCTTAACGTGAGACTTGAGCTTCCTTTGTATAATTATCTTGATCTGATTTACATTAATTGTGTGATATCGTGCATGTGATTATCTTCTAGAACTTGCCGTGTTTACGTGTCGAGGCTATGATATGTGTTTAATTTGGAAAGGATAAAGGCCATCTTTGTTAACCACATATTCACCCAAACACTAACCCGATGTTATATACCATTTGTCACCTTCTTTGAGCCTTTATTAGACTTTTCTTTCGATTAATCGGATGATAGGAGGTGAGGATGGATATGGGAATCAAAAGGGTTGAAATTTTGATGTAGTTATGACGAGAAAAGTTTCTTTTAGAAAAATACATACGTGGTGAAGAATAGTACCTTTGTTGTGAAAGTTAAACCTATAAGCTCTAGAAAAGAAAAGAAAAGAAAAATGTTAAGTTCACTATGAGTGTTGAGCATAAAGGGTCTTTAATCAAAGTATAGGTACCTTCTATAGCATTAGCGTTGATTTGTACGTTGGGAGAGAAGAGGAAAATGGACAAAGTCCATATGTGTCGAGATGTATAAATGGTGGTGCTTGGGTATACTTGAGTCACTTAGCCATTTATTATCCTACCTTAACCAATGTGCGCATTATAACCTATCAAAAGACCTCTTTGATCCTTATTTGAACACATTTGATGCGGTGGAGATATTAGAAAGCAGCAAGCCTATGGTAAGATGTTGCATTGCATTGATCGTTGAGTGTATACCGTCCTACATTTCTTTATGAGTTGAGTGTATCCTACATTCTACAGAGATGCCTTGGTGAGGGTTGAATTAAATGAGTTTTTGTCGTAAATTGTTGTTTGTGTTGAGTGGACTAACGTCGTCATGTGCACTAATATTTTTGAGCATTGATATGTTTCTGAGGCCTAGAATGGTTATCATCTTTGCTACGCTCGTTGATCTTTTTGTTGTGTCTTTCTGTTTTGGTTTTGTTTGAGGACAAACAATGCTTTAAGTTTGGGGTTTGATAAGCGCGCATTTTACGTTTATAGTTGATATTTGAAGATGAGTTTAGCTCGTTTAATGTGCGTTTATGAATCGATTCTTAATGTTTTATCTATTTTAGAAGATCTTGCTCTTGGGTGTTCCTTTGGCGTTTTGTAGGTTTATATGTTAATAATCGAAGCAAGGAGCGGCCTTGCGAGAAAATATTACAATCGACTGTTTCTAGCGACCAGACTGGCGGTCGCTAGGCTGGCCGCTAAGCAACCAGCGAGAACCAGTGACGCGACCGCAACCTCGTGCCCACGAGCAAGGCTGCAGAGAACTCATTGGACGATTTTCATGACCGGTTCGAGAATAGCTAGCGACCGCTAGGCGGGTCATGAGTACCATGGGGCCTTGAAGGAGGCAAGCGCGGCGGCGGCAGCGGCGAGCAGAACCTAGCGATCGCCTTAGCGATCGCGAAGGGTGATCATGGCGTGGCGAGAGGATAAATTAGGGTTTCCACCCTTTTCTATAAATAAAGGCAAAGCCCTTGCTTCATTGGACCCCATCGCCCGAGCTTAATTTCTTGATTTTCCTCGGTTTTCCATTCTTTAGCTTTAGTCTTCATTTAGTTTAATTCTAGTATTGATTTTCCGTTATTCTAGTTTAGTTTATCGTTTCGTTATCGATCAAAACGTTTTTGTCGATCGTTTTCGTTGTTTTCCGTTCGTTCGCTTGGGATTGGATTCAAGATCAACCATTGTTCATCAACGTTTAGCACGGGTTTTATATATTTAATTTCCGTTTTATGGTTAAATCGTATTTTATTCCGTTTATTATGTACGGCTGGTTTTACATTCTAATCTTAGGGTTTGCATGATTCGATCCTATATGTTGTGATTTCTGCTATTGTTATTTACCTTCAGACATTGATTCATGATTCATGGTGCTTATCTATATGTGTTGATTTCTCATCAATCTTGATGCATATCTAATTGCCAGTTAATGATGTAACTGTATTAATTGTCAATCGATCTTGAATCCATGATACGAATAAGCCTTGAGTCGTGGCGAGATAGGACATTCGTAGGAAGCATATTCTTAGTGATCCATTTGGGTTGCTTATTTTCCTCTAGAGGCGTAAGCGTGATAGGGAGAATTAGTAATCTCTGCCGAAATTGTAAATGGCGAAGTTGTTGGTTATATATGTGATCTTCCATCTTATCGGATTAAAGCGGTTAATAATAAGCGGGATAAACATCGTTGTGGATAGGATTGGTGCATCCTAGGGTTAGTCTTTCTTCATAGTTATCTTAGTGAGTTTATTGCTTTATTTTATATTTCTTCTTGGTTACCTTTGCTTTGGATTAATTTCGAAGCCTTAAACCTTCAACCCTTTTTCTGTGCTTGGATAATGATGAATTATCGTTGAGCTAGCTTCTATGTTTTCGTGATACAATCTCGTGGATACGATATCGCTTACCTATACTTACACCTTTTCGTGTTGAAAATTAGCGATCGATCGCGGCGTCGTGAGGGAGGCCTCGCTTCACGACGTTTGAACTGATGTTATGATGAAATGAGGATATGGGATACGGATCATACACACAAGAAAATGCTCGGCGGCGACTTTCTGACGAAAATGTTTTAGTAAGCCTGAGCATTTCAACTAAAACCCTTGTGTCTTACCATGATATTGGCGATGTAATTTAATTATGATAAAATGTTTTCGACATAAGTCCTTGAGTGCATTACTTGTACTCGACCGCATGTTGTTTTAAATGTGCGGGTTGAGCTCGGCGATGGTGATGGAGGAAGTGTTGAGGAGTCCGGTGTCCTTGTTACATTATTAAATTGGGTTTTACCTTGATGCATATCGTCGTATATGTTCACACACTTTCAGTGTGTGAATACATATATAACGATATCATTCAAAAAAACAATTAAATATATGTTGTTAGACATGCGCACATGCGACATTGCATGTATGTGTCGTAAAATTACCACATTATGATTCTAGTGTGGTATATTTATGTCGTTTCTACATCGTTTAAATATTGTGTCGTGGTTTAGTGACACAATTGCGACACTCATTTTATGTCTCAAAATTGCAACAATTTATTTCGTCACCTCAATAAAATATCATAATTATGCCACATATTTATAATAGTGTTGTATCTAGTGTCATATATTTACGTCAATTGTGTGTCATATACATATTATGTCGTAGTTTAGTGACACATATGCGATATTCATTTTTATGTCTCAAAATTGCATCAATTTATTTGCAACACCTCAATAAAATGTCATAATGATACCACATATTTAGAATAGTGTTGCACTCAATGTCGTATATTTACATCAATTGTGCGTCATCTATAGATTGTGTCGTAGTTTAGTGACACATATGTGACAATCATTTTTATGTCTAAAAATTGCGACAATTTATTTGTGATACCTCGATAAAATGTCATAACTATACCACATATTTAGAATAATGTTGCACTCGATGTTGTTTATTTATGTCATGTGTCATCTATATATTGTATCGTAGTTGATGACAAAGATACAACACTCTTTTTATGTAATAAAACTACTATTTAAAACTTATCCAATCAAGGTGTTGAATTCAAGCTCATCAAGATATATATATATATATATATTAGCGTATATCATAAATCATTTAAAAGAAATATTCTTAATCTAGTTAAGTTTAATTAAAATTTCGAACTCAATAAGATCATAATTGAGAATAGGGATGACAATGGATCGACACCCATCCACCGAACTCGTTGAAAATTTTTCTAGCCAAACTCATTTGCAAACTGTTTTAAAAATTATTTTAATACCCATACCGTCCTAAACATATGCGGTAAAACCCGCTATTTATCCACAAAATTCATTTAAATTTATAAAATATCTAAATATTCAAATATAAATTGTTATAATGTTGTATACATCTCTCAAGAAAAATTCAAAGACTACTAAGTAACATTAATAAAAATAATAATAATAATAATGTTTGATTAAAAATTAAAATTTAAATATAAAACTAAAACAATACAGTCTAATTTAATTTCTCATATCTAAACTACTATTCTAAATCATAAAAATATATGTAAGAAAAAGAATTCATATATGTAAGAAAAATACATCAAAGTAGAGTAAATTATGATGTAAATAAAATTAAAATAATAATATATCAAATATTTCAACTATATATATATATATATATATATATATATTGTAAAAACATAAAAATATCATATACTTTGAAGTTAAACCTATACCCCCAAACTCACGTACCTATTAATTCTAAAAGTTTTGAAGTTAAGACTTACACCCCAAACTCATCCGCCGCCGCGCCTCCCTAACCCTCTGCCATGACTTAGCCCTCGGCATCGACACCACCCATGCGGCCGCCGTCTCACGGCCTGTACCAGTGCCGTCGGGACGTAGGCACCACGACTGCGCCATATGCGTCGTCGACATGATTAACCAGATTACGCTGTTGTGCCCGACACCTCGACGGAAGCCTGCAGCTCGACGTCTGCTTCCTAAAATGCGAGCAGGCCGATTTCCGGGCTTGAGTTACCAAAAATGAGCGGCGGGAATGTGGATGTGGAGTTTTTACGATGGAGGGATGATGTACTGGCAGATTTGGGGGGGAGGGGTTCAGGGTGAGCGGGATATTGTAAATGATTCGGCAATGTGTGGAGCGGCGGCGCTGAGAGGTGTTCAGGTATTTTTCTTTTTTCATTTTTAATATATTTGTTTCTTTGCCTAAGTAGTTAATCCCATGTTGTATTACTAATTAAATTTAATGGAGCTTCTGATCCATGGCGGTGGCGGTGAGATATTGGCAGGAAGACTCAATTTGTTCTTCTTCTCTTTTTGTTAATTCAAATTAGCTTTTTTTTTCTTTGCTTGATCTAGTTGGATAATATTTATTGACTGATATATATATCATGTTTATATGCAAAGTGATTCTTGGATAATATTTATTTGACTGATAGATACGGCAGGAAGACCCAGCTTTCTAGTGTTGTTTGAAGCCTTCAAAACTTTGAAGAAATCAAACCATTTTCGTGCACTGTAAAATGATCCATAGGATTAATTCAAATTTCATGGAATTTCCAATTTCTTTTGTATTGGTTATGTCCTTGAAGCTAAAATTGACAGTTCCTCAGATTTTATAGCATGTCACATCCTGGGTAACACTAATGTGTCATTGAGTTTTCACTTTACAATTTCATAATTTATAGTTTTACAATATAAAGACTTTAAGTAGAATCATAGGCATCCCTTTTAAACGTTCTATTGAAACTTTGGACCAAGAAAAGAAAAGAATGGATAAATGCATGAGTGCAAAAATTATGGCCCTTCATTTCTCTATTTCTTCACATGTATTAAAATTTTAATTTGTTATGTTTGGTTAAATGATAGAAACTTAGTAAGATCGGTAGAAACATCATCAAAAATTGCTCTTAAATATAATAAGGTTAATAGATTTCATTATTGTTCTTGACTACTCATGGACTAGCTGCGATGGTTTTAATCATTTATAAATAATAAAATGCAAATGAAACTTTTGAGGTAAATGATCAAGATTTTAATAATATTTCTATTTATTTTTAGTCTTTTTGTAATATTATCTTCGACCAATGTATTAGATGAGAGAAGAGATGAACAACTCGGATGAGAATAATATGAATATTCGTTTAGATGGTGCACCTATCCAGGTATTGTTATATCGGTTTGTACTTTTGAATTAATTTAATTTTTATATATATGAAATATAATTTATTTTGTTGAATCATTGTAGGAACAATGCAAAAGTGTAACAAGGAAAAGCAAGAGGAAGATGAAATGACATTGAGTGTCACATTATCGTTTACGGGATTTGCATTCTTACATAGCTAGATAGATTTAGACTTTGATATTTGATGTTAGATTTTTGAATAATATAGCGAGACAAGTCGATCAATGTTATGATATTTTCAATTTGATATTTAAAGATATTTATTTCTATGTTTTAATAATTGACATGTTCTTCATTCCGATTGCCTAAATTCATTAATGATGCATTATTTATGAATACGACAATAAAATTACTCAACTAAGTGTCGTATAAATGTCGCAATTGTGAGATGATGATGATGATGATGATGATGATGATGATAATAAAGTGATGCAAATTTTGTGACTTTAAATGTCGTTTTACAACAAATATTATATAATAAAGTGATGCAAAATGTGTTGTATATTTGTGACATTAAATTACCTTTTTACAACAAATATTATATGTCACAATACTATACGACACTTTAAATATGATGCTACAAGCATTGTAAAATTTCACGTCACATTATTGTAATGTCACAAACTATTGTCGCAAATTATGAGGCATCATTTCAATTAATGTCACGACAAATGTTGGAAATGCACATGCATCACTTAAACTAATGACGAGTAATGTGTCGCGAATTTTATGCGACAATATTTACGTGAAGCACAAAGTGTAAGTATATGTTGCGTCATTATTGAAAAATAATGTCGTAAATTTACAACATCACTTTTGCGACACAATCAACGTGATTGCGTGAAATGTCACAAATTTGCTTTGCGACATAAAACAAAAGTTTGCGACATATACTATTAGATTATCGGAGTGGGGATGTGTGAGTGGTATCGAAACCTTTGTTGCTCTTTGAAACCCCAAATTCCTTTCAAAACTAAGTCTAGATTGAGTCTTTGGACTTTAGAAATCTGTGACTACCATCAACACTCCATCACATCGAGCTCAACCGGGAAAAGATGGCGAATTTCTTCCTCAAACTCGTGAAATGAAGAGTTTTGAATTATAATCAAGTTTGGAAGTATATTTTGAAGGAAAAGAGTTTCAAAATTCTTGGAAATCAATGAAAGTAGACCCATGTTGGGTAAAGAGATGTATGATGTTTAAAATAAAAGTATGAGCAAGGAAAATTTTTCAAAAACTTGGATTTTTGAAATTCAAACGAGGAGTTATACAAGTGATCAAGTTTTGAGACGAAAGTACATGGTTGAACTGGGTTGAATGATCAACATTGAAAGGATAAATTAATTTTGATATACTTGTATGAGTTGGCTACGTTGTCATCTTGAAACCTTATTTCCAAATTTTCAAAAATTGTTTATGATGAATGATATGTTATCCGAGAAGAACATAGACTCTAAGGAGCATGATCACATATTGTGAAAGAACATAGAAATCGAACTTCCTTTCCCTTACGAGAATAAAGAGCGATAGAAAGAGCGAAAGTAGCAATAGCCCGAGCTCGAGCGGCAAAAGGCGGCGTGAAGATGAGCGAGGACGACCTCAACTTTGGAAGTGAACAACATCGGCATTACATCACAACCGTCATGGGTGACCGTCGACTTGAACTATGGCGTGGACTTGACTTAGACTTTGATTTTGACTTCAGAAGGCCAAGCATCGACTTGAAGACATATGATTGTCGTAGTACGTCGACATATGCCTCGAGGTTATTTTAGCACGATCGCGCAAATTTTCTGCACTGCGCAATAAATATGTTTTATCCAGTTCTCTTTCGTTAGGACTCCGATTTACGCGTGGTTTTCGCCTGCGTACTCCTAACGTTCTGAACTTCATTTGTTATGAAGGACAGAATTCCTAATTCTGTCTCCAGAATACGCTAGAGTCTGTTGAACGTTAGTTCAAGTGGTTTGTTTAGAACAAGGATCTCATAGCATAGCCTATACCTTAGAACGCTATTAGATAATACGTTTCGAGTAAAATAGAATATAAGATATGATACGTGCTGTACCTTATGACGTTGCCTGCCTTATAGATTGTTTAGTTTAACCTAGTTGCTTATCAGATGTTCTTAAGATATCCTTATCTGCTTATCGGATGACGTTAGTTTGACTTATGTTAGTTTTGATTGTGACAGATGGAGGAGATGCGATACATAGCTAGGAGGAGGCTAGGACCATACCTACCCACGAGGAGTGATGCGCACCAATCGTGAAAGTTGGATGTCTGCGGCGAAGATTTAGGCGAGTTCCTGATGTATTACCTTCGACTTTGGAGGAATGCCCGAGCCCATGGTGCGACTGATCACGACGGCATCAGACGTCTCTTAGCCATACTCCCCTGTGATTGGGAGGATTATGCTCGGGAGATATCGAGGGGATTACATATGCGGGCGGTTGGCGATTCTGATCGGTTGGAGATACGCCCAAATTCGTGAGTCACACGACTTACGTATCTGACATCTATGGAGCCGCACGGGGACCTTATCTCCTCCACGAGTATACGGCGTGATGAATCGCCGGAGTGGGCATATACCGAGGTCCCAAGATAGATTGACCAGTGGTACCTCCATATCTGTTTGGCGGTGGGCACCTGCTCGTTTGGAAAAAGCGACGCCCAGGAAACATTGGGAGAGCCCGTTTTCCTCCATTAGCTTTTGGACATCCCGTACGTCCATCTCTACCACCTCTACCACCTATGACAGCTCCACTACCTCCAGTAGAGCCTTTCCGCCGGACAGCGCGGATGAGCGTATCGGATGCTTTCGATGGCTATAGCCCGATTCGCCATGATTACGACCTATATGGCGACGATGACTTCAACCCCATGCGCGACATACCGATGGTTGGAGATGGTGGCGCAGGACCATCTAGGGTACGTGCTCGCGAAGATGATTCTGATGAAGAAGAGGATCCTGAAGAGGAGGAAGACCCCGATGAGGATGAAGAGTAGGAAGGAGCCTGGTGAAGGCTTTAGATGAAAGCTTAATTAGATTTTTGTTATGATTAGCATATGTTGTTTCCTTCTTTTCATGTTTGGGATTTGAAAGAAAAACTTGGTGTTTTGAAAGGCCATGTGAGCCGGGATGTATGTTTTGTTTTAAGTGACTATTGGTTTTTGAACATCCTGCCCACGGCAGAGCTTTTGGATATCTATTTATACATATGACCCCGAGTGGGCTTTTGCGGCGAATTCGTTTATGTCTAGGGTGAAATGTTTTATTTAAGATCGTTTTGCAATGAGGCTATGATGATATTATGTATGTTAAGCTATGAAAGCGATGAGTGATTGACGATTATATGCCTTATATATCAGAATACCTCCTAGAAGAAACCCGGAACAAGAAGCTAGAGGCAGAGGACGAGGAAGACCAAGGGGAAGAGGTAGAATCCCCGAACAAAAAGCAGAGGATATACCCCAACCACCTCTACCTCAACCTGATCGCAGGATAGAGGAACTGTTCCTAAGACAGAACCCTCATGTCTTCAATGGAAATGGAAGTCCAGAGGAAGCTGAACAATGGGTGAGGACCATTGAGCGAATTTTCAATTTTACGAGATGCCAACAGAAGTAGGCGGCATCTGTGTAACATTCAAGTGAGCGGACCAGCGGTTTACGGTGGGAGGCCGGAAGAAAACCTTCACTGTTGAACAATCGGAATAGTTCTTGTGGGAGGACTTTAAGAAAGAAGTGTATGTTAAGTACATACCGAAGAGCTACGGGAAGAGGAAGAGCATGAATTCTTCATCTTTGAAGCAAGAAAAGATGTCGATGTCGACTATGATTGAGCTTTCTGCGACATGTCGAGATATGCACTGGAACAAGTAGACACCGACCTGAAAATGTCGGAGAAATTCAGATCAGGTCTAAGGCCAGAGATACGGATGTCTCTCGCCAGCCATGGAGACCTGACCTATACCGAGGCTCTTGCACGAGCCCTAGATATTGAGGCAGCAATGCCTGAAGACAAGCCGGTGTCAACCCGGACGCGTAATTGATGGACAAAGGAAAAGGGAAGTGGGAAGCGAGTCGTGGAAATAGTAACAGAGGAAACTATGAGAATAAAACAACAAGCGACCACAGTAAGAAGCGTGGCACTGCCGAGCGAGGGTTGGAAGAGGACAGCTTTTGCTCCTCCGGCAAGAGGCCCACAAGAACAAACGAGGGCTCCTCCATGCCCTAAATGCCATAGGATGCACAAAGGAATGTGCATGGTAGGTAATGTGAATTGCTTTAATTGCGGAGTGAGAGGGCACTACGCCAACAATTGCCCAGTGCCCGGACACGATTGTGAGGGCAAATCAACCCGGCAACGCCCACCGCTTAAGGCTATCGGCCCAACCCAGCCTCAACAAAGAACCCCAACGGCAACTCCGAACAAAGCGGTGGCAGCAACCTCAACAACCAGGCGACCACCACCGCGACAACGCCAAGAAGAAGCCATTTCGTGCATAGCAGCCGCAGAACCAAGGGAGGAGCACCGTCGACCTCGGCCGGCCCAAGGCTAGAGCGTATGCCTTACACCGGAGGCGAGCGATCAAAATCGGGGAACTGGCGGTATGGGAGTTCTTCTCAGCGTACTGTTATAATATTGTTCGATCTGGTGCTTCAGCATTCCTTTATAGCAAAATCATGAGAAATGTTGGGACTTAGGTCTGAAAAGGCAAGTCAGGATATGAGAATCTCTTCACCTACAAGAGAGATTATGACTGTTACACATATCTGCTCGAACCTAGAATTGACACTAGGATCACTTAAGGTTCTGGCAAATGATCTGAACATAATACCCATGGGTGATGTAGACATAATCCTAGGAATGGACTAGTTAGCTAGAAATCATTCCACGATCCTTTGCAAGGAAAGGAAAATTTCGTTTCACTTTCCTGGATAAAAAGCTACGCATTTCATGGAATCAGCATGGGAAGGAGAATCCCGATTGTATCGGCGCTAAAGGCGAGAAGGATGATCAACCAGAAAGGATGCCACATTTCTCATTTACCTTAACGGAGGAGACAAACCCGAAACAAGGATTGAGGACATAGAAATCGTCCGAGAATTTTTGGACGTATTTCCCGAAGATCTACCAGGATTACCTCCTGATAGACAGTTAGAGTTCACCATCGACTTGGAACCCGGATCGGCTCCAGTGTCGAAGGCGCCCTATAGGATGGCCCCAAAGGAATTGGAAGAGCTGAAGATCCAAATCCAAGAATTGTTGGATCTAGGTTTCATTAGGCCTAGTGTTTCACCTTGGGGAGCGCCTGTTTTGTTCGTCAAGAAAAAGGATGGTTCTTTGAGGATGTGCATAGATTATCGAGAGCTGAACAAAATGACACTCAAGAACAAATATCCTTTGCCAAGGATTGACGACCTGTTTGATCAATTACGAGGAGCAGGTGTATTCTCGAAAATTGATCTCTAGTCAGGCTACCATAAGCTAAAAATACGGCCGGAAGATGTACCTAAGACTGCATTCCGAACCAGATATGGCCACTATGAGTTCATAGTTATGCCGTTCGGATTAACCAATGCACCAGCCGTATTCATGGACCTCATGAACAGAGTATTTCATCCATTTTTGGATAAATTCGTGTTAGTCTTTATAGACGATATCCTTGTCTATTCAAAGAATGAAGAGGACCATAAGGAACATCTAAGAACGGTGTTGCAAACCTTGAGAGATGAAAGACTTTTTGCTAAGTTTAGCAAATGCGAGTTACGCCGAGGAAGTAATGTTCCTTGGACACATCGTGTCTGCAGAAGCATAAAAGTGGATCCGCCAAAGTAGAGCGGTCTGAGGATGGAAATCGCTGAGGACTCAGAATGAGATCAGAAGTTTCCTAGGACTAGCTGGTTACTATCGGAGATTCATCGAAGGATTCTCCAAGATTGCAAGGCCAATAACCCAGCTACTCCGAAAAGGAATCAAGTTCAACTGGACTGAAGAATGTGAGACGAGTTTTCAAGAACTCAAGGAAAAGTTAACAAGTGCACCAGTGCTAGCAGTTCCAGAAGCGGACAAGGAATATGTAGTTTATACGGATGCCTCTAAGACTGGACTGGGTTGTGTTTTGATGCAAGAAGGGAAAGTGATAGCATATGCATCCCGACAACTCAGACCACATGAACTGAACTACCCAACTCACGACTTGGAATTAGCGGTGAGTTCATGCCTTGAAAATTTGGAACACCATCTCTATGGGTGAGATGTGAGATCTTCACGGATCATAAGAGTTTGAAATACTTCTTCGAGCAACGAGATTTGAATATGAGGCAAAGAAGATGGCTCGAACTAGTAAAGGATTACGACTGTGGTATTAACTATCACCCGGGCAAAGCGAATGTAGCCGACGCCTTAAGTCGTGAAGAGCCAATCAAAGCTAGGATGTCTCTTTATACAAGAGGAGAAACTCGTTGAGGAGTTTGGAAGAATGAGGATTGAATTGGTCGAACAACCAGAGACGATCACGAGTTGTATCGCTACACTCACACTGACGTCTGATTTAAGAAAGAGGATTGTCGAGAGACAAAGGATGGAGGAAAAGTTAGAAAAGGTCAGAGAAAGGGGAAGGTCTGGAGGATTTAAGAACTTCCAGGAGGCGTCGGACAATGCCTTATTGTTTGAAGGGAGGATATGCGTTCCAGACAACGCAGAGCTCCAAAATGAAATAATGAGTGAGGCCCACGATACACCCTACACCGCCCACCCAGGCAGTACTAAGATGTACCAGGACCTGAAGGAAAAGTTTTGGTGGGAAGGCATGAAACAAGACATAGCTTCTTTCGTAGAACGCTGTCTTGTTTGCCAGCAAGTGAAACCGTTACGCCAACGCCCATACGGAAAGTCACAGCCGTTAGAAATACCCGAGTGGAAATGGGATGAGATAACGATGGATTATGTTACGAACTTACCAAAATCGAAAAGAGGGAACACCACCATATGGGTAATTGTTGATAGACTCACAAAGAGTGCTCACTTTCTACCAATTCAAAGTACCTATGGATCTGAAAGGTTAGCCCAACTGTACGTAAAGGAGATTATACGACTGCACGGAGTGCCAAAATCTATCACCTCTGATCGAGACTCCAAGTTCACATCCAGATTCTGGATTAGCTTACAAAGAGAATTGGGTACGAAATTAAATTTCAGTACGGCATTTCACCCACAGACTGATGGATAGTCGAAAAGAACGATCCAGACACTAGAGGATATGTTGAGAACAGTAGTGTTAGATCGAGGCGCAAAGTGGGAAGACATTTTACCCCTTATTGAGTTTGCCTACAACAACAGCTATCAAGCGGCGATTGGTATGGCCCCACACGAAGCCTCGTATGGCGAAAGTGTAGATCACCGCTTTATTGGGATGAAGTAGGTGAGAGGAAAATCATAGGGCCAGAAGCAGTGAACGAAATGATTGAGATCGTCCGATAAATTAGGCTAAGGATAAAAGAAGCCCAAGATAGGCGTAAATCATCTGACGTCTGGCGTAGATCCGAGCTCTGATTTGATGATGGAGACAAAGTGTTTCTCAAAGTCTCTCCATCGAAAGGAATTGTCAGGTTTGGACTAAAAGGAAAACTAAGACCCCGTTTTATAAGACCATATGAGATCCTAAAGAGGATAGGTCCAGTAGCTTATAGGTTGGCTCTGCCGCCAAATTTGAGGAATGTGCACAATGTTTTTCACGTGTCACAATTAAGAAAATACGTTCACGATCCAAAGCACGTGATCCATCAAGACGACGTGATCCTCAAGCCAGACATGAGCTACGAAGAGGAACCAGCGGCAATACTCGACCATAAAGTTTAACAACTGCGGAGCAAGTCGATTCCGTTAGTCAAAGTGATGTGCACCACGGACAAGAAGAATCCACGTGGGAGCTTGAAGACGCGATGAAAGAACGATACCCCGATTTATTTTTCTAGAGGTATGCAAATTTCGGGACGAAATTTCTTCTAAGGGGGGTGGAATGTAATATTCCAAAGAAAGGAACGTCTAATTATAGTATTTTAAACCCATGAATTAGGGTTTTGCCGTATATTATTTTTGTGTGACATCGAATATTGATTTCGATTCAGTATCGTAGTAACGAATTCCTTTTTATATTCACTAAGAATTGTGAATTAAGGGATAGAATGTCACGAAGTAATTCGACAGTATTATTTTAACATCGATTACGATCGAGCGTAAAATTTTCTGAAATTTTCTAGAAATAAGCTTGAAATTAATTTCCATATTAATTCCTATATTAATGGAATATTATTTACAAAGTAAGTACGAACTTACTGCGACCATTTTGAGATGAGTCGATTATTGACGTTTTGAGACGTTTTGAACGTCAACGTTTAGAAACGTTTTGAAAAATGGGTTTAATGATCCGGAAATTATTATATTTAATTTCCTATTATTATTTTATATAATTACAGTATTATTAAGCATTAAAATCAATATTAAAGCTATGGGAACTCGATAATTACATTATGTGAATTTCGAAACCCTAATTTTTAAAACTAGGGTTTTCTCACATGAAATGATACCATTAAATTATCCTATGCTATTATTTATTATCTAAACTATATGTTATGACATATATGAGTATATTTAGCACGAAAATGACTTGTGAAATCAAAGGAGGCGTGACCTATAATTTTTAGCCCTAATTCACGCTATTTTCGTACATTATGCTATGTGATGATTTAATTATTTAATTGACATGTATTATATATCTATGACTTATACCTTGATTAATATATTGTATTAAGGATCAAATAAAATAAAATCCACCCCTTGAACCCATGATAGCCGTCGGCTATGCTTCTCCCATTAAGCATGATATTACTTTTTCTATTGCCCAATGCATGAGAGCCCTTTTTAGCCTAGCTAATCATCACTAAACCCACTCCTAAAATGCTGCAATTATTCTATTGGGTGTGTGTGTGTGACCGAGAGAGAGAGGGAGCATTATAGGGGAGGGACTCTTCCCCTTCACCCCACTTTTCCTTATACACTCTCCCCCCTCCACTTCAAACACCAAAACACCCCAGTTTATATCGATATTGAATATCGAAGTTTATCTTAGACTTTGAGAGTCTCGAGAAATGTGAACAACGTACTAAAATATCGCTTTTACGTAAAGGTGTGGACGCGAACGTGACGATCGGACATTGACGAGGAATCAAACCTAGGACTCAAATTAAGACGAACCATAGTCCAGGTGGGGCTTCTTATCCAAAATAATATACGAGCTTTCTCATTTAAATTATTTCCAAATGAATTTTTTTACAATGGTTATTCAACTGTTGATAAAATGTTTACAATATTACCTGCCAAAAATATTTCTGTTTTGTGTATGGATCCTATCCGGAATGAATGATGTCAAATTTTGTGAAATGATATGATGATATGGAATGTTATGAATTTTGTTGGGTCGCGCCCAACCTAGTTATGAATTCGATATCGGATCCTATGTCGGAAGACGATGCCTGGCTAGGATTAACGTGTACACTTGAGAGTGACTGTGTGCTATAAGGACAATTCACGGCCGGTCACGGCATCTGATAAACGCGCATTTTACACGTTTATTGTTGATATTTAAAGATGAGTTTAGATCATTTAATGTGCGTTTATGTATCGATTCTTAATGTTTTATCTATTTCTAGAAGATACTGCTCTTGGGTGTTCTTTTGGTGTTGTGTAGGTCCATATGTTGAAAATCGAAGCAAGGAACGAAGCACGAGCCAAAATGCACAACAGCCTTGTTTCTAGCGACCAGCCTAGCGGTCGCTAGGCTGGCCGCTAGGCAACCCGCGCGAGAACCAAGCGAGGCCGCGACCGCGACCTCGTGCACGCGAGCGAGACCCAGCGCCGAGAAAGTCACTGTACGATTTCTCGCGGCCATGGCTAGCGACCGCTAGCCAGGTCGCGAGGAAACCATGCGAGCGCAAGGAGGCGACCGCGAGCGAAGATTGTGCATGCGAGACATACCTCGCGGTCGACCTAGCGATCGCGAGGGTGGTCGCGAGACGCATGCGTAGGACAATTAGGGTTTGGGGTGTGCTATATATATGGCAACACCCTCTCGCGCCCCAACCGCACACACGTTCCCGCACCTCGTTTTCGAGTTTTTCATCATTTTTTCATATTTTTAGCTTTAGCTTCCATCTAATTTCATTCTAGAGTTTAGATGAGTATTATTCTTCGTTAATATTACGCTTTGTCTACGATCCGGAACGTTTTCGTCGGACAATCTTTGCAAATTCGCTTTTAGGCGAGGTTGGGATTCAAGCCCAACGATTGTTCATCGACGCCAATACGGGTTTCATTTATATAATTTCTATTTTATGGTTAAATCGTATTTTATTCCGCTTATTATGTCCGCTAGATTTACGTTTCTAATCCTAGGGTTTGCATGATTTGATCCTATATGTTGTGATTCCCGTTATCGCTATTTACCTTCCGTGCATCGATTCATGATTCTTGGTGCTTATTTATATGTGTTAATTTCGATCAATCTTGATGCATATCTAGTTGTCGGTTAATTACGTAATTGTATTAATTGTCAATCGATCTTGAATGCATGATACTGAATAAGCCTTTGAGTCGTAGCTTGAGATAGTATATTCGTAGGAAGCATATTCTTTGTGATCTGTTTGGAGTTACTTGTTTTCACCTAGAAACGTAATAAAGAATAGGAAAACTAGTAATCTATACCGCAATTGTCATAACAAGGTTGTCGGTTATATATGTGATCTTCCATCTTGTCTGGATTAAAATTGGCTAATAGGAACAGGATAAACATACGTTGTGGATAGGATTAATGCATCCCTAGGGTTAGTCGTCTTTATTTGTTTACCATCCGAGTGTTTATTGCTTTATTTTATTTTCTATTTTGTTACCTCGCTTTGGATTAAATTCAAGCCCTAAAATCTTACCAAACCATATATGTTGCTTGGATAATGATGAATCATTGTTGAGTTAGCTTCTGTGTTTTCGCATTACAATCCCTGTGGATACGATACTCTGCTTACCTTATACTTGCGCGTTTTCGTGTTAGAAAAGTGAGCGATCAAATTTTGGCGCCGTTGCCGGGGATTGTTAAGATCATATAGGAATAACTTGACAATTTGGAATTATTAATTCAAGTTGTATTTTTATTTTTTATTTTTATTTCTTGCCAATCTGATTTCCTTCTTTTTCTCCAGGTAGTTTATGTTCACAAGGTCCCGGGGACCTCCTGAACTACACTTTGATCCGGAAATCGAAAATTCACAAAGGAGAAGGAGACGGGCAAGAAGAAAGGAAGCAATGGCAGCAAATCAGAACAATCAGAACAACGGGGGCGTTCCTCCCAAGTAGCCGCATCATAGCGATTTTACAAATGCAGTCACTAATTGGCGACTATGGGACTCGTTGTCCCTGCTCCGGAGGCAAGACCGCTGAACTATATGTACAGACCTCCTACTGAGCAATTTCAAGGAGGCGGATGGGGCCCAGAAGTAAACGCTAACAACTTTGAGCTGAAGCCGGCCCTAATCAGCATGGTTCAAGGGGAACAGTTCGGAGGAGGAGTCACAGAGGATCCGAATGCCCATCTCGAGACATATCTCGACATTTGTGACACCATCAAACAGAATGGGGTGCCACAAGACACAATCTGGATGCGCATGTTCAATTTTCTTTGCGCAATCAAGCTAAAGACTGGTTCAAGACCTTAGACCGCACCGGTATCAACAGCCACGACTACGTGAGAAATTCTCTCAGTACTTTCCACCGCTAAAGCACGTAAGATCATAGCCGAGATTTCACTTCTCCCAATTAGAGATGAATCTTTATTCGAGTCGTGGGAAAGATTCTGGGGCCTATTAAGAAGGTGCCCACAACATGGATTTTCGAGGAGCAAGCAGTTACACAAGCTTGGGGCAATGACACCTCACGCAAGGAGTATTGTCGACGATCAGCGGTGGGGCCGCCTATTGAACAGACGTGTAGGCGAGGCCGGCCGCATCATAGGCGAGATGGCGCTAATAGTTATCGATGGTCGATGGAGAGGACACCGTGGTGAAGGCTGCTATCATGAAAGTGATTCTGGCACGATAATATTATGGAGCGATTCACCCCGCTGAGAAGCCAATTTGAAAGAAAGGAAAGGAAAGGGCGAGCTCGGATAAATGTCGCAGAGTCGATATGAATGAGGCCGAGGATGTGAATTACATCAATCGAGGAACAACCGTCCCGGGGAATCCGCGATAATCCAAACAAATGTAAATCACCCAAATTTCTCAGACGCCAACCCCAATAATTTTCAACAGCCTCACTTGGGCTTTCGCCCGTAATGGAGTGATTCAAGAGACAAGAAGCGAGTCTAGAGGACATGATGCAGCAGCTGGTTGTAAGCAACCAACAATTGAAACGAACCGAGTGCTTATAAGCAACACCGGCAGAAGATTAATCATTTGAGTCCACCGTGGCTATGGAAAGCATATGAAGATGATGGAGAATCAAATAAGTCGAGATAGCATACAGCAGAACGGGCGACACAAGTCGGCCAATTTCCGAGTAATACGGAGGTAAACCCTAAAAATCAACAGAATGCCATTCAATTGAGGAGTGGATGAGCCTATCTAAATCACGAGAAGATGAACGATGAAAACGGGCAAAAGAAAGAGGATCTCGAGACCGAGCTCGCGACCGCGAGCCCGGCCGTGAGGAATCCTACAGTATGCGGAAAGGGGGATCTCGCGAGCAGTTCAGCGGGCGCGATAATTCAAGACGCACCCACGAGGAGTCAGTCAGAGGGCCTAGCGAGCGACTTAGCGGTCGCTAGTAATTCTGAAGTGGCCGCGAGAAACAAGGCAGAAGCTTCAGACGCAAACCTAGCGCCCGAGAAAGCGGCCGCGCGCACGCCCGCGAAGACAAAGGATGATGGCGTCCAGTTGCCTAGCGACCTCATACGCGGTCGTGAGGCTGATCGCGAAGGGCCAACAGTGAAGAAATTTCGGACGTACGTGCCTCCAATTCCGTTTCCAAGCCGTTTAGCCAAGCCCAAATACGATGAGAAGTTGACGTGTTCATGGAGATGTTCCAAAAGGTGCACATCAATATTCCTTTACTTGATGCACCCGAGACATGCCGGGTTACGTGAAGTTTTGAAAGATTCCGTTGCCAACAAAAAGAAGCTTGGGAAATTCGAGACGATAAATCTGTCTCAAGAGTGCAAGGTTGTCTTGCGAGTAAGAAGTTGCCGCTCCAGCAGAAGGATCCAGGCAACTTCACCATAGCATGTGTCATTGGAGGACGACATTCTCCAAGGTTACGTGTGATTTGGGGCAAGCATCAACTGATGCCGTTGTCCATTTTAACGTATGGATATTGGGAGATCAAGCCGACCACCATAGCTCTTCGGATGGCGTATACACATCGGTGACTTATCCGAAAGGGATAGTGGAGGACGTGCTCGTGAAAGTTCGAGATTTCATCTTCCCAACCGATTTCGTTGTTCTCGATATGCCGAGGATGGGAATACACTCTTATTCTCGGCGACCGTTCTAGCTACCGGCAGAGCAATCGATCGACGACAAGATGGAGATCTCACCTTCGAGTCAACGATTTAAGAGATGAAAATCTCTATATATGATGCTATGAAGCGCCTGACGAGACGACCATGGAAGACTGCCGGGTTATAGAGCATTGCCGCCCACTCAATTTCGGTCATCCGACCGGTGGAGTTTTGCATCTGTAACTCGATTTTCTCACCCAGAGACCTGATGAGGTGTGACGAGATTTTAGAGTATCTTGAGTCCATCGATGAAGTCAAGGCCTCCCAAGGAGTCGGTGCCTTATTTAGATGTGAGGAAGCCGATTGGAGGAGAGGATGACGTGGCAACGAAGAAGGATGACACACCCAAGTTAGAGTTAAAGGAGCTGCGACCACCTTCAAGATGCCTTCTAGGGGACGGCGAGGCGTGCGGTGATAATATCTTGGCTTTGACGGATGAGGAGGCACTGAACCGATGGTTAGCAAGCAAGACAAGTCTGCGATTGGGTGGACTATTTCGATATCAAGGGGGTCACCGATTTGCATGCACCGGATCACATTAGAGAATGAAACAAGCGAAGGTGCAACCTCAACGCCGACTAAATCTCGCAATGCAAAAGGTCGCCGTAAAAGAAGTGTTGAAGCTCTTAGACGCAGCATGATCCGCCATATCCGACAGCCGGTGGGTTAGCCCAACTCAAGTGGTATCCAAGAAAGGGGTATCACGGTGATCGAGACGAGACAAACGAGCTTGGCAACAAGACTTCGATGACAGATGGCGGTTTGCATCGACTATCGCGGTTTCAAACTTGACCCGAGGAAGGACCATTTTCCCCGCCTTTATTGATCGGGATGTTGGACAGACTAGCGGGGTACGAGTTCTATTGTTTTCTCGATGGATATTCGGGGAATAATCAGATTGCCATCGCCCCTGAAGATCTGCACAAGACGGCGTTTACGTGCCCGTATGGAGTTTTCTCTTATAGGCGAATGCCGTTTGAATTGTGCAATGCTCCAGCCACGTACCAAAGGTGCATGATGTCCATCTTCCATGGGTTGATTGAAAATATTATGGAAGTTTTTATGGATGACTTTTCCGTGTTTGGCTTTTCGTTCGACCATTGTCTCCATAATTTGTCACAAGTGCTGCAAAGATGTGAGGAGACGAATCTTGTTCTCAATTGAGAGAAGTGTCATTTCATGGTGAATGAAGGTATCGTGCTTGGTCACAAAGTCTTGGCCAAAGGTTTGGAAGTGGATCGAGCAAAGATAGTAGCTATCGAGAAACTACCTCCGCCCACAAATGTCAAATCGGTGAGGAGTTTTCTCGGTCATGCGGGATTATAGAAGGTTCATCAAGGATTTCTCGGCGATCACGAAGCCCTGTGCGGACTGCCCTTGAAGATACCAAGTTTGTGTTCACAAATGAGTGTTTGGGCTCGAGAAATTGAAGTTAGCCACGATCTCGACTCCAGGTTTGGTCTCCCCGATTGAGTCAACCGCTCGAGCTTATGTGTGACGCGAGTGATTGGGCGATGGGAGCTATATTGGGGCGTAAACGAGACAAACTTTTTGAAGTCATTTATTATGCAAGTAAGACTCTCGACTGCCGGATGAACTACACCACCACCGAGAAGGAATTACTTGTCGTGGTCTATGCTTTTGATAAGTTTAGACCTTATTTGGCGGGCACCCACACCATTGTCCACACCGACCATGCCGCCATTCGCCATCCGCTCGCCAAGAAAGATTCAAAGCCCAGATTGGTGAGATGGATCCTCCTTCTTCAAGAGTTCGACATGGAAATTGAAGATAGAAAGGGCTGCAAAATGTGGTTGCCGATCACTTGTCGCGATTGGAGAAACCAATCGAAGGAGAGGATAAGAAGATTGGGATCAGGAGAACTTCCCGCATTTGAGCACATCTGAAGGCCATTGATCGCACACCATGGTATGCAGATTTTGTCAATTATTTGGTGATTGAGTTTTACCCATCGCAAAGGTCATTTGAAAAGAAATTTCTCCACGATGTAAAGTTCTATTATTGGGACGATCCTCATCTCTACCGATGTGCCGATGGTCCGACACGTCATTGTGTTCCCCAAGGAGAATGGGAGAACATAATCCACGAAAGTGCCATAGTTCGTTGAATGGAGGCCATTTTGCGTGACCAAGACAATGCAAAGATTTGCCCAAGGGATTCTTATCGCTTCGATCTTCAAGGATTGCCGCCTTTATCAAGAGTTGTGATCGTTGTCAAAGAATGGGGAACGCCACTAAGAAAGACGAGATGCCATGTAAAACCATCATGGAGGTGGAACTATTTGACGATGGGGATCGACTTCATGGGTCCGCTCCCATGTCTTGTGGCTACACGTACATTCTACTTGGCTGTGAGTATGTTTCCGGTTGGCAGAGGCGATTCCCACGCCACGAACGACCCAAGGTAGTGATCAAGTTCCTCCACAAGAACATTCTCGACTCGATTTGGAGTCCCGAGGCGCTGATCAGCCGATGGGGGTCGATTTAATAATAAGTGGCTAGGCAACGTTTCTAGCCAAATATGGTGTGAACATGAGTCACCTCCCGACCATCCACAAGCAAACGGGCGGTCGAGCTCGCCAACCGAGAGATCAAGCGATTTTAGAGAAATCGGTTGTTCATCGCAAGGATTGGGCAAAGCAGCTTGATGATGCTCTTTGGGCTCACCGGATGCTTACAAAGCTCCCATCAAGGCTATCTCCATATCAAATGGTATTTGGTAAATCTTGCCATCTACCGGCCAATTGGAGCACAAAGCATATTGGGCCACGAGGAGAATCAACATGGATTTCAAGGAGGCGTATGATGAGAAGTGATCAACCGTTGGAGCTTGATGAGTGGAGGAATGAAGCTTTTGAAAATTCCTTGACATACAAGGAAAGAGCTCGAAATTCCACGATCTCCACATTCGTACAAAGGATTCTCGCCGGTAATGAAGTTTTGCTTTACAATGCTCGACTGCCTCTTCCCGGAAAGCTCAAGTCAAGATGGTCGGGCCAGACACTGTTTACCGTGTGTTGGATTTGTATACCGAAGCGGTTTGGTTGAGCTTGTATACAATGTTTCGTTACCACTATTACAATCTCCTATCCGTTTGAATACTTGATTGCATATATCTCGTGTCCCCTTATCTCATATATAAGTTAGATCATACGATTGTGTAGAAGATCACGTAAGTCCGTATGATTGGTCAAGCTTAATGAGATATAAAAAGTTTCACAACCGAGACGACTTAAGGACGAGTTGTCGGTTCGGCTTAGGCCGCAGATAGATAAGAAGTGACTTGACTTAGTTGCTTGTCTATGCCAGTACGCCTCGACGTATCAAGGATCACAAAGGAGATGTGTTCTTCTTTACGACCGTCGTGGAAGAACCAAGATCTCGGTGACTTACGATGATCTAAACCTCGATAAGGTATTAGGTGAGTATGAGTTGTTGACCATCACTTTGACTTGTTATGGGTGAGGGTATATGTTCTAACCCAAGATTCTCCGTGATGGGTGGTGGCGAAGGTCAGATGTCACGCTAGTTATCATGACGAGTCACCGTATCCGTTAAGGATGATGACGATCCCTTAAGGAGCTCAAAAGGTTTATTGTACTAAACCTCAGAGGTTGAGTTAGCTCAAGTACAATAATAAGGTCGAGTGGTACTACTTAAGGAAATGAAGTTATTAATCGCTTTAAGCAATGATTGCTAGAAATGATTAACGGACGCCGATATCTTAAATACGGGATTCAGAATGTCTAAGTGCAAGCCCGACTCAACCGGTAATAAAGGGTAAGTCAACATTCTTTCTCTAGTGGCATGATCGAATGTTTATAAATTAATTTATGTTCGAAATGAACATAAGATAATTAATTTATTTGAGGCCCATCTTTATTCCTTGCATTTGATCCTGGCTGGCCCATCCAGTCTGTGAAAGCATCGTGGAAATCGGGCGCCCTATAGCTCTCAAAGGCAAGATTTTATCCTCTTTATCCCACAAGGATATTATTATATTTATGGTATGCATAGATCCTTTCCATATAAGATTATGGAAATAATCCTCGAGAGTATGGAAATAATCCAAGAGTATGGAAATAATCCTAAGATTATGGTAATATTCCATATGATTATGGTATTATTCCATATAGGATTATGGTAACATTCCATATAGGATTAAAGTAGTGCATTATAAATATAAGGTATGAGATAAAGTCTAGATGAATACTCGCTGCATTGCAACCCAATTTTCGCCATCTCATAAGTGTGAGAGAGAAATATTTTCGTGAGTTTTTTGAGAGCTGGGTGATTTTCCGTGTATTCTCCATAGCTCGCCCTCACTCGACGTTGGAGTTTGGGTATCCGGATACAGTCCGTAAGGTCAAAGCACGAGTCTCGACTTTTCAACTGCTCATCCCGCTCGATCCACCCCTATTGCATCCAAAGGTAAACACGTGAAAACCCCAACGTGTTGCGATTTAATTATATAGACGCATGCTAGGTTTATAATCAATGTATGGTGAATTAAACACCCAAGATGGATCCTCGGGCGAGGGTTAACATACGCTTTCCTACAATTGGTATCGTGAGCCTCGGGATCGAATCTTTGCTCTGCTGGATTAATTCACGCTTGATTATTACGCGTTATTATAATTGTGGATTTGTCGCTCATCGTGGCTCGCTTGTTTTGTTGGTTTTGTTTTACACCACGAAAACCGTGGTTAGATTAGATTTTTTATGTAAATCTTATCCGTAGAAGAACGTAAGACGAACGAACGAAGAACTAAACGACGGAAAACAGTGGTTCTCGGCCGTCTCGGGTGGTTTCGCGATCGAGTCGCGGTCGCTAAAGGCGATCGCGAGGCTGCGGGCGACGGGGCGCGCTCGCTGGGATCCTCGGCGCTTAGCGAGCGAACTTCGCGGTCGCGAGGATTACCCGCGAGGCGCGCGGCCGCCGCGAGCTAGCTGGGCGACGGGCGCGCGTCGCACAGCGAAACCCGCGCATGAGCGCAGGACACGCCGTCGCGAGGTTTTGGCACGGGCGACGATGTCTCGAGGCGCACGCTCGCGCTGGGCACGGCCGCACGCGTGCGCAGCCGACGGGTCGTCGCGCTAGCGACCGCGAGGCAGCTCATGGCGGCGCCGCTGGCGTAGGGCGCTGGGCGGGCGCGATCGGCTTTGCAGCAGCGCTGCCCAAGACTTTTGGGCCGACCGCCCGCACCCGTTTTCAGAGATTCCGCCCGTGCCCGCACGCGAGGCCCAATTGTTGAATCCGTCCGTGCCTGCACGCGAGGCCCTTTCAAGTTTAAATATCGTACTTTGTAAATCTATGTAATAGATTAGATTTAATTGCGGTGTTTCACGATTGGGCGCGCTGGCGAACGCTTTATTTTATTTTTATCGCTCATATGCATGTCGTGGATGTTTAAATTATGCGTAGAGTACGTTATGTATGTTTAAATTACGCCGACAAACCTTTAAGTGTTTTACGAATTGGATGCGATAGTAAGCATGCTAGGTTTATCGCGCTTATCAAGCATATTTTAGAATTCATGAGCATGTTTTACATGTCGAGTTCTATAGAAAAGCATGCTAGATTACGTGATCCGCACGGACAAACCTTTCAATAAAAAGACTAAGCAACCCGACAAATTAATTTTTCAAATTAAAATGTCAAGACCTCCACTTTTTGATCTCTAAACAAAGTGAGACGACTGTGAGTAAACGCCCACACGCTGTGGTTTGCTTGCACCGCTTATCATAAGTTTGTTAGATGAGATTTCTAAATAAAACCTTTTTAATCTATTGAGAAGTGGGAGTTTCATGTAAACGCCCACACGCTGGCTTGCATGTGCGATTTTCATAAGTTCTCTAGTGATAGACATAAAATGAGATAACAAAAGAATTGAATTGGAAACGGTACGGTCCGGAGCGAGTATACCAATTCTAAGAATTCATCTTCCGTTGTTAAAATTGTGGTCAATGCTTAGACATCACCTCAAGTACAACTTCCCGCCAAGTCCCTTCTTGTGATAGTGATGTGGTCTAGTAAGGTCCAATCATTAATTTCATTTGTCATAAGGATAAGTTGACATGGATTGAAATTAAACGACTAAAAGGTATATTTTAGTCCGGTCGAGGGTTCATGTGTAAACGCCCACACGCTGGCTTCGCATGTGGGATTCCTTGGGCGATTGGAGGTTTCATTAATATTGTTTTATCAAAGGTTACAATATTATTGTTACTAATTATTTCATGATCGTATGCTTATGTGTTTTACATTATCGCTTCAGATATGTCTCTTACGCCGATTATCAATATGCTCGCACAAAACTGCTATCCGTCCAAATTTTATCGAGTGGAAACGAAACATGGAATATGTTCTTATCAAGAACACATGTTTGTTCTCACTACTCCTAAACCCGATGCACTTCATCGACGATCGACTAATGAGCAGCCGAGAGTCAAGCTGACTTGGAATAAGTCAAACAATACGGCTAAATGCTATATGATGACTACGATGTCCAAAGGTTTGCAGCTGCAAAGATCAATCGATGGTGACGCGATCGATATTTGGTCAAGTCTCGAGAGTAAGTTTGACAATGGATCGGACGATCCGCTTCCACACAATGAGAGAGATCATGGCGTGTAAGATGGAAGAAGGAAGTTCGGTCCATGAACATGTCTCCCACACGACTCATCTCATGGATAGTCTTGATCACTGGGAGGAGGTATCGACGGCGGCCAAGGTCGATATCATCCTCAATACACCGCCCAAGTCTTTGAGAACTTTGAGTGAATGCGATCATGAGCAAGACCGAGTTTACACTTAGTCGGGCTGTTAATGATCTCGCTGTCAAGGAAGGAGTTATGGGAAAGGAGCACATGCTCTGCTAGCACATCTAAGGGCCCAAAATTTCCGCTGCAAAATGGAAATAGAAAAGGGTGCCAAAGGTGGTAAAGGCAAGGAAATAGTGGAGTAATGGGAGCAAGAACATGGTTACACCGAGGCTTAAAGAAGCCAAAGGAGAAGGGCAAGTGCTTCAAGTGCGGCAAGACGGGCATTGGAGGCCAAGTGCCCTATGCTCAAGGCTCAAGGTACGCCGCTTGCTTTAGTAACGGAAACATGTTTAGCGACTTGTTCTACCCATTCTGGGTAGTAGATACGGCGAATCGATCATGTTTGTTACACCTTGCAGGGTTCCCCGCGACAAGGGAGTCTGTTTGATGGCGAGATAACGATCTCCACGGGCAACGCGCGAAAGTCGAAGCGCTTGCGCTGGAGATGTTTCTTTATGTTTTGGGACAACAGCTTTTAGTTTTGAAAGATGTTTTATATGTGCCGGATTTTCATGGAACCTTGTTTCGCTTTTCAAATTATTTACTCATGGATATTCGTTATTTTTGATAGTGGTGTTTATCATAAGAAATGACGGTTATCTCGTGTTGGCACCTTATATAATTCGCTTTATACTATTTCGCAAAACATAATACCTATAACTATGTTGCATCTTCATCAAACCCTAAAAGAGAAAGTTTTCTTCAAGAAGATGACTCTACTTTTTCTCGGGTATCTTAGATTAGGTCACATCATCTAAATAGGATCCAAAGACCTGCTAAGAATGGAGCATTGGGTAATCTCACAGCTACTCCGCTCCTCACATGCGAATCCTCGATGAAGGTAAGATGTCGACACTGCACCCTTCAAAGCGGGCGTTATAGAGCCACGTAAATGTTGGAGTTAGTCCATTCGGACCGTGGACCAATGTCCACACAAGCTCGTGGAGGGTACGGTATTTTGTCACTTATCGACGACACTAAGGTACGGATACGTATACCGCTTCACCGCAAGTCGAATGCTTTGAGAAATTCAAAGAGTTTAAGCGGAAGTGGAGATTTAAGCCAGTAAAGTATCAAGTCATCATGCTCGATCGCTGTGGCGAATACCTCAAGAACGAGTTTATGGACTATCTAGTGAAATGGGATTACATCCCAACAAGATTTCAACGGCACACCACAAAGAAATGGTGTGTCGAGCCAAGAACAGGACTCTTTTGGAAATGGTTAGATCTATGATGAGTTATGCTACATTGCCTATTTCGCTCGGGGTATGCCTTAGAGACGGGCATACTTGCTAAATCTAGTACCGTCCAAGTCAATAAAAGACCCCTTCGAAGTTGTGGTTTGGGCGCAGCCCGCTTTAAGCCACATAAGGATATGGGCCAAAGACATGTGTCAACAAGAAGGTCGATGTTGAGGCTAGATCCGACGCAAGGCTGTTTATGGCTATCCTAGAGGAACGAAGGTGGTTTATTCTATAGTCCTAAGGATCAAGGTCATTATTAGCACTAATGCTCGATTCTTAGAAGAGGACTACATGAAAATCATAAGTCCAAAGTTGAAATCATTCTTCAAGAATTAGAAGATGATCGATTCCACCACCGACAGGCTAAAGGCACGAGATGTCGAGTCTAGTGGGAGGATCGACACCGAGATACTTCAAGAAATTGAAGTGGGTCGAGTTCCACCGAGATACCGACTGCATAAGTGGTACCTACACAAACAAGTTGTGCAAGTTAGAGAACCACAAGTATCTCGCACCCACCGCTGCTATTGTGCCTCAGAGAACCTCGTCAGAGTGGGAGGGTTGTTCGTCAACCCGAGCGATTTATGTTCGTGGGTGAATCTTCTGATTTAGTCCCAGCAGATTTAACATGCAATAATCGACCCATGGACATACAAGGAGCGATACAAGATATTGATGCAAGATCATGGCACACCGCTATGGACTTAGAAATGGAGTCCATAACGGCTATGGATGTATATGAAAGACACCTCTACCGATGGCAAGGAAGCCATAGGTAGTAAGTGGATATACAAGAGGAAGAGAGATTCGATGGAGAGGTTTCGCTTTTAAAGCCGTGCCGGGCGAAGGATACACTCGCATTGAGGGCATCGATTTCGATGAGACCTTTTCACAGTAAGCAATGCTCAAGTCCATCGTAATTCTTCCGCCATAGCAGCCCACTTGAACCCAGAGGTTGGCAATGGATGTTAAACCGCTTAAACGGTTACCTTGAGGAAGGTAGAGACATCTATATGCAACTTTGAAGGCTATGTGGTAAAGGGTGAAGAGCATCTAGTATGGAAGCTAAGAAGTCCATTTATGGACTTAAGCAGCCTCCGATCATGGAACTTACGCTGACGAGGTGGTAAAGTCTCATGGATTTACCCAGCTGCCTAGCGAGAGTTGTGTGTATCGGTTAGATGTCAACGGTGATGTGGTATTTCTTGCACTTTATGTAGATGACATCCTTCTAGTTGGCAACAACGTGAAACATTATCGGGGCGTAAAGAGTTGTGAGCGTGAGGAACTTGTCTCATTTCCTCTATCTCCTTTGAAGTCATGGTGATCGTTTTGATAAAAGGCGCGCCATGTCCGAAAGGTAGCAATCCTTTCTGGCGGTCTACGGATACTAAAACAGTAATCAGATATCAATGTAACGCCGAGATAAGTCAACATTTTCTTCTTGCGATCTCGTAGAAACCTTGATCCCAGAATGTATCGCGCATCTCCTAAGTCTTCATTTGAAAGCGATCGGATA